>JAODFW020603422.1:0-30123 GCA_027575235.2 Palythoa mutuki | reverse complement strand
AGGGGAAAGGAAGGGGGGGGGGGGGGATGGGCTCAAAATGACCGCCCCCTCATATGCCTTTAACTAGGGTTAAGTAAAGTTGCAAACAAAAAAAATTAAACTGGATAGCTAGCCAGGAATGAATTTTACATGTTTTCTGCTCACCCCAGGCAATCTTACAACAATGTCTTCTTTTCTTAATCCTTTACTTGTTGACTTTCCCACAGTCTCAATTAGAAGTATAAGTTATTTTGTAATTTTATAAAATAAAATCAGATCTATATGTAGTATATGCATTCTAATTGGTTAACAAGTGTGCTTTCATTGCGCTATAAAGAAAGAAAATGATGTTTGGCTGTTGTCAAGTTGTGAAAATTTGCAGTTTCATCAAGAAAATAAAACTATTGTGTTTTGTCTGTCTGTCTGTCTGTCTGTCTGTCACCAGATATTGGAAAAGAAATAATAATTTTATAAAAGAAACAAAACATTTTCTCCATTCCTTCATAGACTATTGAAAACCTCGGCAAAGTTTGTGAAAATTCTTAAGCAGGTGAAATTAATGTCGACTGCTTCTTGGGTTTTCACTGATCTGCTCTCAAATTCTCCCAAGCCTTCATCATGTTTTCACCTGGCTATGAAGGCACAAAGAAAATGTTTATTTCTTAAACATAGTTTACATTACCTCACAAAGGCCAAAAATGCTAACAGGAAGAAAATAGCAGCAAGTACATCTGCACGTCCAACTACACCTGTCACCTATAAATTATGTTTTCACAAATAAATATTTGTCATACATTGTCACTGTAAATATTCATCAAAGCAAGCATTTCATATATTAAGGCAGCTTCTATATTCACTACATGACTTGTGTAACCATGACAAGTTTAACCCTGAACTGAAACAAAAACATCAGCCTTTCTACAGGAGAGAAGAAGTCTAAACCCCTCAAAGTATTCAAGAACTCCTTAGGGAAGGGATGTTGGGGAAGTGGGATCATTGATTCTATTCATTTGTTCTTAAATTGATTCAGTCACATTTTACAAAACCTCCCCTTTCAATTGCTTTGTATTAATACATCCTTAACCTTGAATGCTCCAGAGGATGAACTAATTTCTGACTGTGTAAAAAAAACAAATTGAAAATAATACAAGGAAAATAGAGGAAGCAGACAAAATTAAATATGACCTACTAAAATGACACTCCCATTCGGACAGTCTTAGACCTTTTTGCTGCAAGAAAACTGTCATGCTCAAAGGAAGAAAATGTGCCAGAGTCCAAGAAAAAACACAATTAACTATTAAAAAAGTGAGATTTTTCTTTGTTTTCATTTCTGGATGGAGTCTTGTTACATCTCTTTGGAGATACAAGATTCAACTTGTCAAATTGAAAATCTCAGTGTGTATCACAAAATGAAAATTCATCTCTGTGTAGTCATGTATTATTTTTTATAATGTTATTATTTTGATTATCATCATCATCATCATCATCATCATTATTTTTAGCATCATTGTCATCATCACTATCATTATTATTAGCATCATCATCATTATTATTAATATCATCATCATCACATTATCATTATTATTAGCATCATCATCATTATTAGCATCAACATTATTATTATTATTAGCATCATCATCATCATCATCATTGCATTATCATCATAATAATCACTGTTGCTGTTATTATCAAGTCATTATCAAATAATTGACATTACGTACTACTACTACTACTGCTGACAACTTACTGCTTCAGTGTGCACTGGATGGGAAGCAAAGAGTAAGGCTGCTACAACTGCCAAATGAAACGACTTCAATACGATTTTCTCACAAGTATAAAGAAACATCGAACAAACAATGGAATGCAGAATAACATTAACGGCATGATAGCCTAATGGGTCCAGATCATGTATAAGGTAATTCAGTCGAAAAGTGAGCACACAAACTGGTCTGTAGGACTTATGGCTTGTGTTACTTGACATTGATTTTCCCCAGAAATCGTTCAAAAACAATCGAGTCAGAGGAGTTTCTGGCCTCAAATCCATATTTTCTGTGATTGCAAATATATCATCGTGCACAAGTTCAAACCGTAAAGTGTTGATGTAGCATGCAACTGCAACAGTGTTAACGATTAAATACCACAGGTTCTTCGGTAAACACGGAAGGTACAAACTTGAATCACTTCTATTAGACATTGAGGAAAGAACTGATTAAATGCAGTACGGGCGTGTGCAGCCGGATTCTTCAGTTCGGTGTTTTAGGGTTTACAAGTTCTGTCCGATTTCTTCATTATTTACCGACTAAAATTTCTAGTTTCAACATTCTTTCTTTCTCCATACATCTTCAGGTATTCATATAATCATTTAGTACGTTGATGACATAAAATATTGAAGATTTCCAACGGCCTTTACACAGTAATCGGCTTCCAAATAACCATTCCCCTCCGCGCCTGGTGTAAACAAACAAGTGAGAGATGAAAAGGACTAGAGCCGACAAAAATAGCACAGGAGGCCCCGATCGTTTCAAACTCTTATGCTAATCACAGGCGGCCCACCCCAACAGTTCAAGGCTTTGATTCCCAACGATCGCTCTCGAATGAATTAACCGGCCAGGATTGTTTTCTTTGACTTTGTTTGATAGATGGTTCCCATAATACACAATAAAAGACGGACGGTATAATATGGTAATTGCTTTCCTTGTGTAAACAGTGGAATTTCTAGCCATTTAAATGGGTTTTGGGACGCGTTTTGTTATGCGTTCCTCGTTGGCCTCGCAACGCTATGTCACGACGTAGATCTACATGTCTGTGCAATGGTTGCTCATATTCTAGTCAGCCATATTAGTTCTCATTCTCAGTCTCCCCGCATTGCGGTGTGCCGCTGACCACTATCTTAACACACTACAATAAAAAAACAAAAAGGCTGGCAACTTCGTTTGCATGCTGGACGGGGTCGCCCACAGAAAACGGCCAAAATCTCAAAACTCTCAAGATGTCCGACCACGTCCATGCGGAAAATTGCCGTGATTCAGCGCAGATTACTGCCTCATAGATCTGTATATTCGAAAATTATAGTCCAACTGATTTTGGCTTTCGCCATATGATCCGAACCAATCTGAGGGGACTTTTTGGCCACGTGACAGGTCAAATTCTTCCCCGCTGTCATAGCCAAGACAAATTTTGAAACTTCCGGTAACGAATCGGAACAAAAACTGAGCCAATCAACCAACGTTTTTCTCCTTTGGGTTTGGTAGCGTGAAAGAATAGTGTCTAGTTCTTTCAAAACTCCCACCCCCTTGGCCAGTTTCTTTGCCAATACGGCCGGATCAAAACGTGTCGAAAAAGCATCGAAAACAGCCAATAAATTCATGACTTTCCCCAGTGTATCCTGGTGGGGTTCCATGTTTTTCAAAACTTCCCACCCTTTTGGGACAATAATTTTGCTCAATAGGTGCCGAAAGCGAAACGCAGTCCAAAGATCTCCACTAACATAATTTCTCTTGCCTTTATCTTTTAAATAAATGGAAACGGAAAAAAACGAAAGCTTGTTGCTGTCGCAGTGGAGCGAGCCTGGGCGAGCGTAGCAAGGCAGCGATCCTAATTCAGTCATTGAATATAATAGCTAGCAAAAATCGAGGTTTGATTCAACCACAATGCTTAGAGAGTGTTGAAAAGACAGCGTGTATCTTTGTTCTTGCTGTCCCACAACGCAATGATCTTTATTCCACAATCCTTTGCGCGTATAGAATATGACTTCCCATCCATGTGAAGCGTCTTTTTTCACACTTGGATATTGAAGAATAAAGCTCTTTATAAAGGTGTAGGTATTGAATATGCAATACCTTATAAATGATAATATCAATTACAGTAAGTAATTTCGATCATAAATCGAACAATACTTCATCTTTTGCTCTCAAAACTTCCGAATCAAGATCATATTTTTCTTGCTGTAGTGCTTTAGGCATTCACTCAATAACTCAACATAAAAATTAGCGCTACTCCGAGGCCCGATGTCGCCGCGTTTAATGGCAACATTAGGCGTTATTTGGCGACATTAGTAGTCTTTTACTCCGATAAAGTTGTCTAAAACGGAAAACACGTTCGGGGGGTTTCGTGAGTTGATTCTCAAGGAACTATGCATCGACCCCTCTTCAGAAGATTCAGCTCTCTTCTTACGAGAGAGGGCACCCGATGACCTTGAGGGATTAGCAAAGATCGCGGAGCAATATCTGCTACATAATAAGCAGTTAGCAACATGACTCAACGTCCAGCAAAGCGAAAAGGAACAAGCCGGAGAGTAACAAGCAAGAAGTGAAGAACCCCTTGAAGTACCACAACTGTCAAGGCTTATTTGTCAAAAGGCAGCGGATTGTAGGAAGAAGGAAGAGCCGAAGGCAAAGTTGGAACGTCTCTGGTTTCTCTACGACAGACCCGGACACTATGCTTGATTGTACTACTTGAGGGTCGAAGCATAAAAGAGCATACCAAAAGCAGTATGGATTACCCGGACGTAGAGTCGCAATCGTGAATCAAAAACGACCAGTTCGACTTATTGAAGAACTGGGAGAAACTGTTGTTAGGAGTGGAGAATCTTAAATGGAACCATCGATGAAAAGATGGCTGTTGCGAAAGGACGGATTGGCGTTTATGAGGCTGAGACACTGGGATATACTGGGTGCAGTGGTATCACAGTGAAAAAGGAGCTTGCGGAGAAGAAGCAGTACATACTACTAGCTAAAAATACGTTCAGAGAAGTACCCATGGTGAAGATTTGCATCGATACCCCATAATTGAAGGGCGATGTAGTCCCGGATGCCATGTACTAACTTGATCATTGGTAATGTAAAGGGAGCTAGAAATCCTGAAAACTCTGACCCCAAACATGAAAAGGCAGCGCAGTAACGACGAGGTCTCAAGCGAAGCCTTCAGCTCAGAAAGCCTTTGAAGCTTTCAAGCCGGCAAGTGAAAATAAAGACGAGCTCATAAGACTTCAACAAGAGGATGCTTTATTAAAGAAATTTGAGAAGATTACAGACGTTAAGCAAAAAGCAGATAAAGAGGTTTGCTTCGAGAAGAAAAGAGGAATACTTTTCCGTGTACACAAGAATTTCGTTGTGAATAACGGCCAACCATTGCGTCAAGTAGCTAGTACCAGAAACTTCACGCCAAAGAGTAATGGAGCTTGCGCATTGCCCTGTAATGGGTGGTCATTTAGGGACAAAGAAGAACTTGGACAGAATCATGTATAACTTTTACTGGTCTGGGATTTATGAAGATTTTACTAGGTATTTTCGGTTGTGTGACATTTGTCAGAAGACAATTCCAAAAGGGAAGGTAGCAAAAGTTCATTTGGAGATGTTCTTGATAGACACGCCATTCAAGAGAGTTGCAGTAGATTTGATCGATCCTATCCACCCACCTACTGAGAAGGAACACCGCTATATTTTGATCTTAGTTGCCTACGCTACAAGATATTTTGATACACTGCCCCCCAAGTCTGTTGATACTGAGCAGGTTGCTGAAGCTTTAGTGGACATTTACAGTAAACTGGGAATACCGGAGGAGATCTTAAGTAACCTGGGAACATAGTTTATATCAGAATGTATGAAAGAAGTATAGACACTGCTGAGTATTCTACAATTAAGGACAACCCGTTCCTATCCAATGTGCAATGGATTAACCGACTGAGTTCAATGAAACCTTGAAGAGAATGCTGAAACGTCAATGACATCGATGCATCAACGCTTTGTTGTTTGCATATCGCGAGGTCTCATAGGAATCTACAGGGTTCGCGCCTTTCGAATAGACCATTTCACAGTTCTTGAAAGGTAATCAAGCCTCTACATGAAACCGAGGCGAAGGTTGACCTGGCACAGTTAGAGAAGTGGAAACAATTATCATGGGAACGAAACTTATGAACATGTCTGTTATTTCCACTTCTCTAACTGTGCGAGGTCAACCTTCTCCTCGATTTCATGTAGAAGCTTGGTTACCTTTTAGGAACTGTAAAAAGGTGTATTGTTATCATATCGCACTGTACGTAATTCCATGCGTTTACTCAAAAGAAAGTGTAGACAAAAGAGTTTGAACACAACGAGGTAAAGACAAGTTATCAATGACGTGAGTGATTTGCGTAACAGATTAGAAAAAGAAGACCTGAAGCCGAATGAAGTTAAACCATCTGTTTCAAACCTGTTATAAATCGACAATGCGTTGTTTTTAATTTTAAAATGAAATGTTATTTGTGCGATGCGAATTATGTGGGCTACACGGCTCGACACCTTCACCCACGTTTAGCACAGCACAACTGATAATACATTGGTCAACACCAGCGCGGCATTACACCTTCGGTCAAATTTATTCAGGACACTTTTTATACAAACTTTGTTAGCTTCTGATATTAGTGACTTGAAAATGACGTTAGGAGACGTCGAAACGTCGTCAGACCAGTAAGCATGTTACGTTATCGCGTGATTTTATAGTTAAACAAATATGAAGAAAAACAAATATGTGGGATCAACGATTCTCATTGTTTCTTACCGGTGCATCTCTTATTGAATGCAGGGAGAGCAGTGAAGATGCAAGAAGATCACTAATCTTAGATTGTATATAGTGTTTGTTTTCTAGTGTTGATTAATTATTTGTAAAACCGACCAAACCATGTCAACTGTAAATTATTCCAGAAAAGTCTGGAATAATCCTTTTAATCCTTTATGGGCTTTGACTTCGTGTAGAGGACACAAATCATTTGAGCCAATCAAAAGAAAGATAAAGCTTACCCCAACCCCACTTCAGCCAATCACAAACCTTGTTTAATTCTTGAAGTAATGTAAATAAACAAATTATCATCGCCGTGGGAATTTGTAAAAGCTGACGTTTCGAGCGTTAGCCCTTCGTCAGAGCATCTTGTTTAATTCTGTGTCCTCATCACGAAGTAAGAACGAAATAAACTTCTGTTAATATGCATATGAATCGTAGCCGTAACAATGAAGGCGGAATTTAGTTGACTGTGAGTTTGCATATTTAAGTTATGACTGGTTTCCGATGGCTTCAAAATAATTTTTAGGGTCATTTTCACTTTTTGAGAAACGCCCCCACTAAATCAGCACTACGAAAAACGGACAGTTTCAAAGTAGAGCCATGGCCGGGGCTACAAAGCCCAGGTATTGAAGGGTTTCCAAGCAGTTTCAGAAGGTGCTATAAACAAGTTTAATCACGGCGTTAGTTGAAAACTGCTTGTTTCCATACATAAGCAACATGATTCAAACCATGCTTCAATCAGAACGAAATGCTCCCTGTAAAACGTGTTGCTTTACAAAAACTTTGTTCATGTCTTAAGGTATACACAGGGGGCTATAAGTGCAGCATATTGAAGGGTCTCTAGAGGATGTTTGAGCAACGAAATGTACGTATGCAAAAGTCAGAAATTTGGATTTTGACACCACTTTCCTTATAATTGTTGTAATCATATGCAAAAATAATGCAAAATGTATGCATGACCTCAAATTGTCCAGCGATTCTGCCCTATAGTATAACTCCCTTGGTGATAATTAATCCAGACCATGCAGAATTTGAAAACAAACTATATCATGTTGCTCCAACAACAAATACACGGCATACCATCTTTCCTGTAGCAAATTATCTCGGTTTGAAGACCTTGTCTCTTCAGAAGAGCCTCAGTTATGTCCATTTTGATCCGTTTCTCTGTCAAGTCACCGTACATAAAACTACAGTCACAATTTTTAGACATAATTTCCTTCCGGCTAAAACCAGTCACTGCAAGAAAACCGTCGCTGCAGTAAACTATTGGATTCTCGGTTAACTGGGCGTTGCCAAGAATAAAGTTGGAATCTGTGGATAAAATATAACAAAAATGTTAAAGTTTCACTAAACATGTTTAAATTATGTAGATATTTAGATCGTTGATTATTTTGTTTTCGAGGAGGTTGCATGGGTTACGGATCTTCAATTAGTTTTCTGTTTCTGGTCTTAGTTTAGTATGAATTAGTTTGGTGTAGCTTGACTTGGTTTGGTTTAAGTATAGTTTCGTTTAGTGTAGTTTAGTTTAGTTTTCTTTTCATTGTTTGTGTATTTCTTCGGGAGGGGACCATTTGAGATTCATTTCGTTTTGAGAGAAACTTTTTCCCCACCTCCAGTTCACAAAAGTATTTTCATTAAGCTCTTTTTTAGTTTGTTGAAAGAGTAACAATAACCCTCTGACATTTTGACAATCACTTGACGAGGTATAAGATATAAAAATAGTAAAAATATCAAATGAACCAAAACTTTGACCATCACAAGGTTGGTGGAGCTAAAAAGTCACAAAATGTTGATTCAACGCAAACCGAGCAAGAACTGAATAACGAGATATCTCATGAATTCCATGTTTTAATCTTTCCGTCAACAAACAAAACCTTATAAAAAAGCTCTTCTACTTTCTTAATATACGATTTAGTTGTTTTGAAATTATTATTAAATCCAGGCTTCAAGCAGTCCATTTCTGCTAGCAACTTTACAAAAGCCCCATACTTCACAAATCTGCCCCACAACATGACGGAAAAATCTGAAAAATCCTAAAATTTTCTCATTAGTGCAAATTTTTAGTTTTTATTTAAGTCTCAGTCTACGCTACCAATATGCACAAAACAGTTTTTTTTCATTTGGTCAAACTTGCAAAAAAGCAGAGTACAGCTGGAGAGATTAAGCTCATTTGCTGCAAAGGTCCCCTGTCCGTGAATGACTAACTGTCAGCCGATCGAAATGAGAAAGCCAATGTTTTTTTGCCAAATTCACAGTGCTAAAACACAGTTCTTTTCATATTCAAGCTTTTTGTGATGAACTCAGGCACCCGGCAAATGGCCACAAACACAATAAAATTGTGTCCATTTTAATGTGTTGGCACTCAAAAGTGCCGTTTGCTAAATCAAGAATATTCAATTATGGTGGGTGTGGTCACGTGATGGTCTGTTATGTGTGATCACTGCGTGCCATACCCAGTTGCCATTATTTATTTATGATAAACATAGAGTCTCCCGTTCTGCTTCAAGCGCCTTATTTTCTTATATTTTTTGTATTTCTAGGGGCCCATAACATCTTGATAAGTTATGCCAGACAAACTAAAATACACAAATGATTTTAGTTAGGAGACGTATTATAGAAATAATGCTACATGGTAATAATATGCAACGAATAAGTTTTACTTTTATACAATTTTAAAATATCCTCTTTGATGCCAACATTATTTTTATCGTCACTTTTTAAAAGAAGTTTTAGGCAAACGACGAAATTCTGGAGGCAAACTGTTCCATATATTTACTCACAGTATCGAAAAGGTTTTACATTTATGATTGCTCATTGAGTTGATTCGATCTGATAATTGCTAGGCCTGGCGATGGAAATCTGTTGTTATAATTATGAATCTGTTTACTCGAGTATGATTATTAAAGTTATTTTACTGTGGCTAAATTCGAAGGATCGGGTTTAACTGAGGGAAAACGATTGTAATCAAAACTCAGTCCATTTTGCGTGTGATTACAAAAAATATATAAATGTACAAAAATTTCGGGGTGTTCATGAGACAAACTAATTATTCTTAAACAAATGACTGACTTCTAGTGAGAAAATATAGCGTTGTAATCACGTAAACAACTGTCCTTAGTTGGCTGAATAATTTACATGCAACAGTTTCGGTGAAACAGTTTAGTAACAGCTCTATCACTGAGCCGCCAGTTCAGATGCAGCTTCCTTACTAATCAGTTTCTCTGACATTATCAGTCAGTATCATCCAAAACAATATTCTTGTAAGGAATTGGGGGTTGCAATTGGAGCCGGGTTGTATTTCCCATAAAAAGAAGAGGTATTGATATTAGGGATGAAAAATCTCTCAGATGTTATCAAAATAATATATATATATATATATAATTTGTACAACTGGTCCAAAAAAATAGGTTAAAATTTTCTGAACTCGCTTTTGAGAATGAGTATTTACAGAACTTTTCAGTGTAGCTACTCAAAGTTTTGACAAAATTGTATATTTCTCTCTTTTAAATAATAAACAAATAACACCGCTACGTGAGATTTGTCTTCAATTTTGTAGCATTTATTAAAAATTTACGTAAGTTTAATTACAGAAGGTTTGTTGGAATAGTAATGTATATATATCTAACATTCTTAGCTTGCCAAACGTTTTAACGACCAAAACATATTCTAGATACTCTGGTTTAATTTACAATTGGAAACTGATGTCAGTATTTGTAATATGCTGCATGTGTTTTTTTAGCGAGAGCCACAGTTTCTTGACTTAGCTATCATCCGCTTTCGTAACCATGGCAAAGCTTATATTTCAGCGCGCTTGCAATATAAGTATTTGTTACACATTCACGAACAATGTTTATATTTTTTAGAATAAATTGAAAATTTTGTATTATAGATCCAAAGCTGAACCTTGTGTGTCATAGATCACAAATTTTGTTTTGAAATAAATTTTATTTTCTCTCGGATACAAATGGGGTTTGAATCTCAAATGCTTCGATCAAGGAAAGAAGACTTAGGTTTGAAGTGTATTAAAAACCGAGAAAGTTTATCAATTTTTTCAACTCCCTTTAAACTTTAGTAGGGTTTTCATTTTATTAATGTCACGGAGTCTAAGAATTGTGTATGAGCATACTATGTTCACAAATAAAATCAATCCGTTTTGTTCTGGGTAATCAGAACTGGAACTGAGCTGGGAGTTGCAGCGTGTGAAGATGTCAGAAGCTGAAAGTGGTTGTCATGCAGTTTATGTATACAGTGATTACTTACGGAGACCATTGGAACGGCGGATTATGTTCTCCAGAAACGTATTTTGAGGCACCACCAGTCCGCGTCTTCCCATTGTATAATCTAAAGTAAAAACCTTCTATATTAAAAATATTGTCGCTACTTCTTTTTGAATATTTTCTTACGTCTTGAGTGCCGACACTATAAATTCTTACCCATTGCTAAAAATAAGCAGTGCCGGACCGTTATCACCCGTGGTCGTGCGGTTTTCTACGGAAGTACTGGCTTTGGTCCGACATTATTATAATGACTGCAAAGAAATAAAGACTTTTACAAGATGCTTTTAAGTGCCATGGTTTCACCTGTCTCCGTAGCCAGAGCAATTTAAGTTATAGAAAGGCTTCGGACGTTGCGACGCCTATTCAGTTTAACCTGAAAAACTCTGACGTCTATTAAAGAAAATTGTTTAAGCAGCATTTAACGGCATTTATGGAAAGATTCTTTAAAACTTCTTTACCATGGCAAAAAGATAAATTAAACAGCCTTTGCATTGACTAAATTGCCTTTTCGTTTTAGTAAAATTATTTCCATAATTATACGAAATGGGCCCACATGCGATAAACAGTTTACCATGTTTAGATAGTCGTAGGAACCTTGAAAATTGTATCAGAGGTTAAATATTTTAATAGAAAAAGGCAAACGATTTTATTGACAGTAAAATCGGTAAAAATAAATCTTAGTTTCTTTAAATTCTCTAGGCACGCCGTATTATCATTTACTTTGCAAGTTGAGTTTACAGAAAGTTTTGCATAACAATAGGGATTTTCTACTGCATAATATTATGAGAACACTTCAACCAGTGTGGCAGTAAATAATAAAACTTTTACCTCAGAGATACCTCCCATACAAAAACAAGGCGTGTTTCGTTAGTTTGTTCTAAACTCCGCGGCTTAAAAGGATTTATCTTAAAAGGACCTGGTAGTTATTTTAAGTCGAAGCAGCGTGCGTCGGATTAAACTATTTCATATTCCCCTTGTAGGACTCTCGCAGTGGGAAATTCCGTATATTTATTATCAAAACACCAACATGATACGACCGTCGTTTCGCAAAGAAGTGAAATTGAGATGTGTTTCTGTTTCTAAACACTAAAAATTGTTTTTCAGTAAGTTGCAAAAAAAATTACACATTTACTAATACAATCTCTGCACATAAAAATAAAAATATCTGTTGTTCTAAAAATGCAAAATTCTTAATGCAAAGAACACTAGGGCGGTCCTTGGTTCTCTTTAAGTCGCTATGATTCGATGGTTTTATGTCAATTAAATTTTTCTAACAACAAACTGGCGTAATGCATTGAAACCTATCTTTGATAAAAAAAAAAACCAGTTTTCCCGAAAAATGTAATAGAGCAATGAATTTTTAAGTCGCAGGATTTAGTTAATCCATAGTGGATAACTGGCTCGCGCAGTATGCGGTTTGTAGCGTTGCACAAAAAGAAAAATAGAAATCAGCATGTACCTCTGCAAAGCCAAAAAGCAGAGCTGTCTATTGTCAGTTGAGTTGTCTCAAATTCAAATCCAATTCGAAAACTTAATTGGAAAGAAATCTACTCTAGATTACACTAAGGCTCTTGTCAAAAATAAAACCCGGCGAGTGTCGAGAGTCGATGTTCTCTGGTCATTTACACTTGATTTGCTGTTTTAATAGCACTATTGTTAGTTATCTGAGTTATCTTACTGCACGCGAATTTTCTCCACACTGAAGCAAAATCATTCGACAGTAGGCCGGGGAACATACTTCTGCATTTGTAAAACAAGTATGGACTGGTTCAGCTTAAAAACATCTACAAAAAGAGACTCGAAAATGCTTCAGGCTTTCTTATTTTGTACTTTATAATTGAAGTTTTATTTTGAAAAGAAACAAGTCAACGTAACAGAGCTTTCTTTATTTAGAATTGATAATCAATGGCCAAGATCTGTAGTTTCTTTTTTTTTTAATTTGAAACGTATTCAGGGTTTGGAAAAACCTTTGTTTAGTATATTCCCTTTTAAATAGTAACTGACCCCTCAGTATTTTTAGCTTTTTTACCGCTTTATGAAGCTAGGAACAATAGTCCGGTAAAACTACTAAAATACTGAGTTTATACTTCTAAACTCTATCAGTCTGTTCGTCTGCTTTCCATGTGCATAGTCATTATATAATCAAATGTAGCATTGCGCGTTAAACTGAATATTGGTGTTTGTCGCCCTAAGCTATTAAAACCCAGCACTAAAAATTAGTGAACTTTGCCGCAGCAAAATTTTAAGTGATAAAGAAATCGTTAAAATTTTTAGTATTTGGTATTTTTAAGTACAAATTGAAAATCCAGTACGTTGTAGAAATTATATTATTTTAAAAATGATATACAATATTTCGACAATCCAAACAGTCTGTCTTCTTCAGGTATTATTCTTAAGGCTACATGTAAGCTACATAGGCAAACACGTTTTTGCCATCCTATTGACTACAAAGTTCAATGAAGACTCTTTAGAAAATAACCGGACGTATTTATTGCTTAACTATAAAATAACCGAAACAGTACGCGCGCGGTGATTGGTCAAATAACTGTGGCATATGGTGCCCGTAAACCACAGCTAGGAAGCGATCAAATTGTTAACTATTGTTAGTAAAGTTATCATTATGTGAAGAGCTTAGCCTTGATGGAATCTGATTGTACATTGAGAGAGGGTGACATTAGTGACAGCTTTAAGATTTTAAGAAAATGCAACAGCAAGTTTGAGTGTCTGATTTATGAAATGTTGTTAATCAGAGAAAAGTACAGACGAGTTATACAGAACTGATGCAGACTGAACAACTACACACTATTATCGAAACATCGCAAGTAAAATAAACTAAAAAGACAACACAGTGAGCCGTAGGTGATTATAAAGCTTTGTCGAGACAATAAAAGTCTACTTTCATTCAAAATTACCTTTTGCCCAATGTGGTCAAAGTCTCTGGTCTCACAAATCGTGAATTCATGGCAATTTCTGGTCACCGCAACAAGTCGAACCGCCAAAGTTATCACAACATGCCGTCCGTTCAGCATCTTTGCAAATGAAGCAATTGCCTTTCCGTGGCACTTGGTATTGTGAAGGGCCAGTCAACTTTGGTTAAGCCGCCGAGTAATAAAATGAGGACTTCTCTACAACAGCTGCAAGCTCCATCATTAATTCGGCCATTTCTCAACAGAACAGCCACATGCTTTCTTCATGTCAAATTGATAATGTCAACCGACATCTAACAGATCTACGCTTACAAGCCTGATGAACGTGTGACCCCGGAACAGCTATGATTTCTGGCCTTTTTTGTTTGAACAGAAAACTTTGCCCTCTACAGAGGTTGTAAATTTTGTTCAGTGAATTGTTATTTTTCAGTGTTGCAAAAATTTCATGCCAACTGAATTTGATTTTGATTCGGTTTAAACAGGGAGCTGGGATGTGGTTTATACAATCATTTCGATTGGCCGTTTTGCTTGAATTAACGAATCTCGGGAGAATTGAGATTTTGAGCGAATTAAAATTTTTGCTCGCCTTTAGTTTCTGTGTTTATTTTAAAGTTATTTCATAAAAGCAATAAACCATATTCTATGGGTTTACTGGGATAATAAACCACCTGGGATGCTGTGAGAACGCTCGAAAAGTTTGTGCCTTCGGCTCCAACGCGTGGCTTATTATACCGGCAAACCCATAGAAAAGTATGGTTATACTGTACCCTACGTACGTCTGTTACAAAATGCTCTACAACGCAAAAAACAATCATCACTGTCGGCTTGTTTAGCTGCTCAAGAAAGATAAAACAACAAAATTGAATTTTTAATCCCTTGGAAACTGCAACCTATTTTTTTAACAAGGTTCGTCCAACAATTTTTGTGCTGCTTTTATGAAACATCTAAACGTGCTTGTTTATTCGTAACTAGATTACAGAGAAATGAGTTCGGTCGCTTTTTAGCAAATATAAAAGTTATTTAAGTTGAAATAGAGAAATTCAATGGAGAAATCAAACTCATAAAACACGATAGTTAAATAACTTTAAATAACTCAGTGCATGTTGGACCTTGCAGCCCTGCTCAGTCTGTTTCATTCAATGCAATGATTGGCTGCAAAACCCAGCTAACCAGGATGTGAGAGGAATCACTGCAACCAGTCTCCATAATGTCGCGGATAAACGGCGGCCGGATTGGAAAGGGTTTTTTGCTACATTTTTGTGAAAATCTATCTTACTTTACTACTTTTGTTTTGTAAATTTAAAGTTCAGTCGCGCTTTAAATATTAATCAAGATACTTTCTGTTTCCAATTTTAAGGCTACCGATGTTTATTTTCCGAGTTTGTTATAAAATACCGATTCAGATATAAACGTTTTTAGTTGTACATAAAAATTCTCTTCACATCTCTGGAAAACTTATTTAAAGAATAAAAACTATGACACAGAATTATCTGGAATTATCTCGGTTTTCATACAGCGAAAAGCAATGTGGTCAGAAAAGCGTTTTCAGTTATGGTTTAAGCCGGAATATTGCACAGGTTTAAGAGGCGAGTGGTTTATTCAAAAAAGAAAACCAAGCCGGCGATATTGTGGCTTTGACTAAGCACCAATTCCTCCTGCTCAGTTACGCTTTTACCTCAGTTTCTTGCCATAGTCTCAGACAAATCCGTCGTTCTTAGTCGGAAGTTTAGCCGTGCAACGACGAAGTCAAAACTAATTAGCGCGCCTTCTTTTTCATTTATATCTCTAACACAGCTGCTACTAGATTCAAACTCAAAATCGCATTTACGTCCATTCTTTCTCCCAGTTTGATGGTAGCACATGCGATATGGGTCACAGCAGGTACATAACAGTAATTGTTATCAATAGTTATACAAAATATTTTGCAGCTGTAAAACGCGAAACCATAATCTTACTATAAGGGGAAAACGTTTTCTGTTTTACAAGGAGCCATTTAAAGATTGCATGGAGTTGTAGTTTTGTCTTCTCCAGTTTTTCCCTGAACTAAATTATACTGAAAGAAGAATATGCGAGCTCGATTAGCATACTGATATGCATATAGAGTGTACGTGCAGTGCAGTGTGCATGACATCTCACTGAGCTGAACTGTATAGTAAATAACAAGTGGGAGTCCGGTCCTCAGTTTCACCTGCTTACGTGATTAATTTGTCATCCCTTGATAAATCCCGTTTTTACAGTGTATTTATATACTACGAAAGAGGTAAAGATGTTAAACTCGACTAAGGCAGATCATGATTTCCTTTTAGTGTTGTAAAATGACAATAGAGAGAAAACAAGGCAGCGCGCAGTTCCGTCCTTAAAACCCCGACTAAGTTAACCCTGGGTTAAGACAAAATTCAAAAAATACTTGTTCATAGATAAAGCTTTGTGATACTTACAAAATACTGTTAAGATTTACCAATAAAACAAACAAGTCAACCCTAAGATTCCAGCACATGCAAAGCAAGCTGAAGAAGGCAGAAAACAGAACCGTGGTTTAGCACCATTTGGCTTTTGAGCAACCGGGACCAGGATTTTGAAGGTCATTGCATGGTACGGTTTTCTCGGATTTGTAGAAAAACATACATGGTTATTGAATTCTGTAGTTGTGTCTGTGGATTAACTTGAAGACACAAGGAATAAAAGTTTGAAAATTTAAATTCACTCTTCCATTCAGTAGCTTGTTATTAAAAAACAATCCCTTCGAATGAAACACGAAAATGACGCTTGGCTGTCGCCAAGTTGCGAGAATTTGCAGCTTCATGGCAGAAGATAGATAGATATTAAAATAGTTTTATTAAAATATTTACATTGCAGTCCAAGGACTGAATTGCGTAGAGTTGACAATTAGATAGAAGAAACTAAATAGACAGAAATAAAACAACAAGCGCTTCGTATCGTCTTTCTCTTTGTTAAGTCGGAAAATAACGTTTTTCAAAAGTAGTAAATTATTATCTCCGTGCCTTCGTAGCGTGGTGAAAACCTCGGCAAAGTCTGTGAGACTGAATTGTCGAGCAGGTGAAAACGCTCGACAGCGTCTCGAATTCTCCCAAACGTTCGCTTCGGTTTTCATCACGCTATAAAGGCACGGAGAAAATGTTTTATTTCCTAGCTTAAATAGAATTCCCCGGTGATATATATATATATGCTTAGTAATTCACAATGCAATTAAAAGAGCACTCAAGGCACGTATTATCTTTTTAACACCATGATATATTTCCAACGATTCATCGTACCACGCGTATCTCATCTATCGACAATTTCGTCGTGTTTTGAATTATTAAAATCATAAATTCCACACATATACGTGCTAATATAACTCGCAGCAATTATTACGGGTAGCGGGTATTACCCTTTGAATCTATTCTTAGATAAAAGTGAGCCTGAGGGTTAGCAGAGGGCTGTGGCTGGGAGATTAAAATCAAACGTTCTGCGCATGCGTCAGCCACATCCCTCAAGCATTACAACTGACGTAGGACAAATCCTTGTCCCTCATTTGGAACACTGTTGAAAATCTATTACAAGTGATATTATTTTTACGGGCATGCCGAACTGATAAACAAACGGTTTTTTTTCTGTAAAATACAATTCATAGACCTCAATAACGAAATTCATTAAAACACCATATACACGATCAGCTGTATCACTGTCAGCCACCTCATTCGGAATCGGTTTGGATGTTTTCCCCCTTTTTTTGGCGTTTTTCGGCCTTTTTTGTTTGCAACAGGAAACGTTAAATGTTAACTCGCCGACTCATACTATCACATTTATGTTTTAAATGCCTTCACTTGCATAAATCCGAGTTCTTTGTCTCTGCCTGACAAGAAACTGTCTGCCAAAACTAAACGCGAAATTATGTTTGTGGAGTAAAACGTAGCGCGTTTCACACATCAGAAACGACAAATTAGACTGAACAGCCCACTTGGCACATTTTTATTTGTATTTTTAAACTTGGATTTGATTAAAAACATTATTACGTTTTCTAGCATTGCCTCGGAAAAAATAAGTTGCGTCATTAATTATGTTTCACTAATGATGAGTGTTATTTTCGAATTCTAATGGTAATTATAAGCAGAATATTCGGGGAAGCAAAGAAAGTTCACTTTTTTCTTTTAGGTTCTGTCATCCTCGATTTGCAATGCCTGAAATCTTTTTAAATGCCCATTAAAAACTTAAGTGCAAATGCCAAGCTTGCTTTATGTCGATGTATAACAAGAAAGATTCTAAAATATCTTTCAAGTTAGTAAGACCAATTCCTTTCAACGAAGAAGCCGTCGTTCATTGACTGTAGTAGTTCCATAGACTTTTAAACGTTATGTAATTGTTATGTAGTTTCCTTAACAGTAGTGAGTGCAACTGAGATAAGTTTAAAACACAATTACAAATGATTTATAAGGAAGTAAACAAAGCGGTTTCTCTTTGTTTTATAGTTTTTATTTTCTCGAAGCTTTCATTGAGGTTTTTCTGCTACTGAAGCTATAAATAGATTTCTGAAACAAAAATAGATTTTTCTAGAAAAGTTTAAGATAATTCATTCGCCTTAAAGGGAAGAATCAACTATTGGTAAATGGTTAAAGGAACATTGCGTCAAAAAAATGCCCCGATATAAGTGAATCAAATTTTTATTGGGGAAACATTATTTAAAGTCCAAACTGCCACCATATGAAGCTAAATGTGAATGTGAATGATACTGCACAAACACCCTGCTGGGTTATCATGGCGCAGACTAAGTCAGCAGACACGTCACCAGTCATAGTATTATGGCTGATTGTCAAAAGTTCTTAAATGTTCACTTTGGTAGTTACAATGCATAACTGTAGGAAAGTCTATTCATAGGGAAGTTAAATTTTTTAAAATGTGTTTATTTTAGCAAAAAGTGAAAACCTTAAAAAGTTCATTGTCAAGATTTAGCTTTTTTAAAAATAAGAGTCGATAAAATACTGATCTAGATCTTGCACAATGAAATAGAGCAAAATTCAGTCTTGAGTTGTTAGTATATACAGTAACTACGGAATAGAGTTGGAGACACTGCGACATTTGCCTTTCATTTAAGACGTTGTGAAAATACATCAAATAAATCAGCTAAAAAGAACTAACGCTTGGGAAAAAACAATAACGCACTATTTCATACATTATCTTCGTTTTTGTGCCGTGATATTTCATGTTAGAGCGTAAGAATTTTTTCAATTGGCTTTCGGGTTAATATCAAGCTTAAACTAAGGTTTCTTCTATTCTTAAACCATTCATTAAAACTGTTTCCATAACAGCAAAATGAACGTTATCTCCAACGACTGGCATGCGTGTTTCTATGGAAATAGTGTATTGGTCAAAAGTCTTACATTTGCCAAGTATGTGTTATATCTAATGTGTAGATAAAGACTGTTCAATTTTTTCAATACATGATCAAAGTGCAGTAGCTTGCATCTTGTTGGTTATAAGTCAAGTGCAAGAGGCAGTATTTAGGCCCGGGCCAAACACTAAACTGCACATGTGCCAAACTTAATTGCTAATGAGCAAATTCTATTGTTCTACCTCTGTAGCTTTTTAAAAGTTCGGCACATGTGTAGTTCAACCTTTGGCCCGGTCCTTACTTCTCTTTAAGTGGCTCCTAAAACAACAACGAAAACTCAACTTCATATGCAAATTTTTGCCTTTTTCATTTCTCTCTGGGAAGAATCTTCAATCAATTACAATTATAATGAAACTCGTAACACCTCGAGTTAATATTTCCTCCATCTTTCAAATATCTTTTACAACAAACGTTTTAATTAGTCAATACCACAAATTTTCAGGCACCTAATCAAGGCACTTAGCTAAGCTGCTCATTATTTTAGTCAATTATTTTTACAAAGAAAAACACAATTTGAGTTTTCGAACTGAAACAAAGATTAGAAACTTTTAAGCTGAACTGTGTCAATATTCTAACTTAATCTGAACTTAAGCTATAATAAAGGAGGGCTAATATAATTAAAATGCTTAATCTTGAAATTTTATCCTCTCAAGTTAATGCTCAATTTCATTTTTTCATGTTTTATTTCGGTTGGTATCAATTTGGCTTTGCCATTTATAGGAAATATTTCTTAGTAAGCTGCTCTAAAATCTTGAGTTAAAAAGAAAACAAAACTAAGTTGTCAGGAAGGCGCAGTTTTTGGTATGCACGCTTTCGATAGAAGCATAACTTTTCTGCCATATTTTAATTCGTCTTTTTCTACCGACTGTACACCGGCGAGTAACTGGTCTATCTTATCAGAAGATAGTAGGTGAAACTAAGCTGGTAGCTCGATCGGTGAAACTAGAAGAATTTATTTTGCTTAACCTAGATGAAAAAGCACTCGTTTCAACCTTACCTTTTGTTCTTTTTGACGGCTGCTCTGTACACCGATGAGTTTATGGCGCGAAACACGACAATAAAATTGAGATTAAAGCAATTTTTTTCAACCTGATCATTCATGTCGAATGAAAGAAAACTGTTGCGGAAGTTTAGAATAGATTGAAATTGCCCCATTGACCAATTACTCGGTTTAGTATGTTTTGTCGATATTTATATTAATAAGCAGTGAATTATCAAGCGGTCTACGCAGATGGCTTTTTGAAATATGAGCTAGATATTTAATTTTTTTTATTCATGAAAAAGGTGAAAATAAAGCCAGAAAAAATCTTTATAAACATAAATATTTTACTTAAAAGTAAAGTTAAAAATATTTCTCAAGAAGAGAGAGGCATGCCAACAATTTATTCACACCTAAATAGAAAATTTCTCCAAAAAATGCGACTTCTTCCCGCAAATTGGAAACGGTCTACTGATAATTATATTTACTTTATCTTCCCACTCAGAGCGAGTCGCCAGCATTTATGATCGCTTCTCTATTTACAATTTTCCGGTGATTTCCCGGTATATACAGTCGCAGTCATATCGGGTGCAATAAGTTTCCATACAAAGAAACCTTAGAAAACAGGGTTTCTCAATTCGTTTAAGGTATCCCATCTTCTGAACTTGAAGTACTATATTTTTATAGAGTCCTTGTATCCGGTATTGCTGCCCTAGTTATAATATAAAACGGGGAAAATTTTTTTTTATCGACATGTTCCTTACGGTATTTTTTGTCATCGTAGATTTAGGGGATATATTGAAAAAAAACTATATAGAATATTACTGAGAGGTCATTTTTTCTTAATCCTTTGCAAAGTATGATAGAAAAACCTAAAGCATAATATTTAAGCTGATTGTCTGGGCCTTTCCTTTGAAAACAAAGAAATTTAAAAATTCGATAACTATGTTCTCTAAATAAAGCAAGTCGATCCATTGTGGTAGGAAAAAGATCACATTAAACTTTGCACAAACAACAGGCAGCGGCACTATAGCAAAGGCGTTTTACAGGTTCGCCGCTTCATTTATACAGCACAGCTTAATAAAATGACCATCAGTTGCTTAAAGAGGGTCGGGAAAAACTCCGGCAGCTTCGCTTTGGTATTTTGCTTTAATAAAAGCCGCCTTGGCAAAATTCGAGTTTACTTTGGTCCAAAGGCGGTGTTACCATATGCAGATTCATCGCATGTATGCCAAATCAGAAACCTGAGTATTTAAAAACAGACAAAAACACATAGCCGTAAACAAGATAGAACCGGTGAAAATAAAACAATCGTTCAACAAACTGACACACTAACTAAATGAGTTGCTGTCGATCAAGTGAAGTAAGTTTAGGAGAAAGTCATTTTGTGATATTTGTTTATAGAAGCTACATGAGCCATCTCAGTCTATCGCAGGTGCATATCATTTTACAACAAGATTAAACTGACGTCAGCGATCGTGTCCGCTCGGTTTTTTTTCTCTGCAGAATAAGCAAACAGTTTTCAACAACTAAAAGCCGTATAAAATAACCGAAAATAATTTAATATCATAGTTACAAGAGTCATAGTAAGTGAATTTAAAGCAAGTGCTAGAATTTTTAAGATTAAAAACACTCGGACTGTTTAATTTACCTTTTGGATTTTTCAGAGAACTTCTGCTCCATTTATTAAAAACAACTGCTGCCCTTAATTTACTTTATCAACTTGAGGAGTTTTGGAAACGTTTAATTTCTATATATTATAAAACATGAATGCACTTTCGTCTTATTATATTCAATATATGCTCAAGTTGTATCAAGTACAAAAGCAATTTCTTCATTATTTTCATTCTAACAGTTTTTCTTATTCTTATAATAAAGAACCGGAATCTCTCAAACGCTTACAAGCAATTCTAAGAATTTAAATTTGGAATATGTTTTTTTTTCAAAACAATCGATACGTTTTATATTTTAATAAGAACGCTCTTGAAGACTGAATATTATAATAATATGTCTGTTTTTCCTTTCGTGTGAATATTGTTATACAGAAGAAAATCCTATTAATAATATCGTTATCGTAAAAAATGCGTTATGGAGTAGTATAAAAAGTTTTGTTGTTTTGGCCACTGAATTTTCTTCTAAACAGAAAAAGATTTGGTCTCACCTGAAACTCGCAGAGCTTTAGAAATGCAAATGTTTATTGGTAACCGCAACCAAGATTAATTGAGCAAGATGAGTGAGGCTTTAATGGCGTAACACGCTATGGTGAAGCAATATCATTTAGACGATAAACTGCAAAAGCCAAAAGTCAAATCACTGATCGAACTTTTTATTATTTAATACTTAAAATATCGGCCACGTTCACCGAATCTATTTTTTGCCGCCATTGTTTTCGCTGAACAAACACACAGCTATAGTTTGTTTAAACTCCTACGAGCTGCCAAAATTTGAAAAGAATCATGAAAATTGGTTGTGGAAACAAACTAGCTCGCCATATTTTTATTTCCCTAACTGTTATTATACTTAACTGGCGGAAATCGAAACAAATTGGTCCAATAGACTTGCCTCTATGATATCTTTTTTGCTTTGCTTCGTCTGCCGTATCGATGGTTCCGCTGAGACTCCGTTAGTTTTAAAAGTGTTATATGAAAGGAATTATGAAGGAAATAAAATTTTTAAAATATTTTGTCCGAAGTCTTTTCATTTGTTGGTTTAATCTATTCTATTGCTTGATGAAAAAAAATGGTAGAGGTTAACTTTTCGGAACTGAATGACAAAGAGCACTAATACTAAAGTACTACGACTTTTCAAACGGAACGACAGCCGCTCCATCCTGTTTCCAGACTCGGTTCGATAGAATGTTCCCAATGCAATTAAGGCAATTACAGCATATAAGGTGGCCTTAACGGGCTACTGAAATATCAAAATTAATTCTGAAGTTATCTTTTATCAGCCATAAATTCTCACTCCGTAGCAGCAGTTTTTATCTCTTATACATTATAAATAAACTGCATGTTTAATTTTGGATTCTACTGTTTTGAATCCGGTAGAGTTATAGGCTTCAGGTGATATTTCAAAATTGAGAGTGCTATGGGAAAAATACCGTCAAGTTATATTATAGACTTATAGTAACAGACTATGATCTTCACACTGTTCCTTTTATTTGAGTACTTACAGACCAAGCGAGTACCAACTCCTCACAGTCTTCTTATAATATTACCGCTCCGCCGGCGCTGGCTCCATTATTTGTCATCAAAACCAACCGTTACACCAGCAACTGAAATGAGATGAAAATTTTACCAAAACTGCCATGTGACTTTGTCAAAGCGTATATGTATATATACCCTCTGGTGGAGAATATTGAAAGTGGTTGCTAACTAAGTCTAAACTGAAACAATGAACGAGTCGTGGTTTGTGGGTCTAAGCTTGAAACGGCTCAAGCCAATCCGGTATAAACAGCTGCTTAGAGTCTGATGTAGCATACTATATGTATCGTTTACTTCTGATCGCAGTCAAGCCAACCAAACTTTAGATAGAATACTTGATAAGTACTCAAAATCCCAGTCGTTAGGGGACAATAATTGCTCATTAACTAAACACTTTTTAGATATGTTTTGAAAAATAATATAAAGATTTTCGTTCTTAATTTTATGCAATCAAGTTCTTCTTTTTCTTGTTTGTTGATTTACTTGACACGCACACGTTACCTGCTCAAGATGACTGATAACATAACATTTTAGCTCTCCATAATTGTTTATTTCGCAAAAAACTAAATATCCATGAGTATGGCTGTGCTTCAGACTCGAAGTTTCTTTCTCACTCTAACTACAGCATTGTTGTCGGCCGCTCCGCAGTGTAAGTACTTTGACTCTGTCTAAATCCAGTCCAAGACAAGCAACTAATTTCAAAATTAAAACACCTATAGCGAGAGAAGGCGGGAAGGAACTCAAAGTTTAATGCAAATTTCTTTTGGCTTTGATAATAGCATCATTAATGATTTATTTTGTTTAAATTTGTTTATCATAAATGTTTTGTACTAACCGTGCGCGTCGCCATCGGCTTTACCAACACCGCGCTCGCCGCGGTCATTTTTTTCATGGTATTAGAATATGTTACGAGACAACCAGTACTGGAGGCAGCAAATAACACAATGCCACGATCGAATGGCGCCCTTGTGCAAACACTACACAATGGACGCTTTCTTTCAAACAACAAAATACTCAAACAAAACTAAGAACAGACGTTTTCGTTCAAAGAAGAAATGAGTAACTGTTTTCAGTAGATAGATCCTTGTGAAAACACTCGCGAAATTTATTCGAAATTCTGCACGGTTCTATCACAATTTTCTTTTTCTTGAAGATATAACTTCTGCATCAAACAAATAAATGGAGCGAGTCACTCGACGGAATGTAAATTTAGTATGCTCTTTCAAGTGTGTAAACTTTGAAGAAACCTTAAAGGAACGAACTCCAATAATATTTTTGATGTTAATGATATTTCAGATTTTTGCTTGGATCTATTTGTGAAAAGGAAAATTTGCGCAATTGATAAAAAGTTTCGAAATTATGTCCTATATCTAAATTCTAATCATTATTTGTTTTAAAATAATGGTTGAATATATTTACCGGTCCCGACCAGTAATAGTTGTCGCTATCCTGCATTGGTTTCCCAAAAGAACATTGTATCAATCGGCAAGGAAACAAACGGCTAAAACCATTTCAGAACTGAACGTTTTACTTATATGAAAATAACCTTTGTTAAAAATCAAGTTTTTTGAAAAAAGGAACATATGCAAGACAAATGATGTTTTAAAATGGGACTCAATATATTATTTCAGTTAGGGCAAATTCTCTTGAATTGATATTTACTTATATTGGAACGTGTTACCTGTCGCAAGTTGTATATATCGAAAAAATTCCGAGTTCAAAATAGTCCACTTACGGCAGCCAATGAGAATGCAGCTTTTTTCATAAATTTTAATAGCCCGGAACTGGCTCCAACGGCTACACGGCAGCGCCTGAACTTTATCATCCAGTTAAAACCTCTTTCTTTATTTTAATTTCTTCTCAAAGCCATTTGCCACTTCTGGCCAAACAGCATCTTTAAAAAAGCTGATACATCATGCACGTTGCCTTTTGACTGGTGAAAAATTTTACATTAAACAACAACAGGTTTTAGTCCATGAAGCTGAGAAGTCGAACAAAACTTATAGGGTTATGATTGTTTCTGCCCGAGGCTAAGGTACGATCAGTAACTTATAAATGGAGCTGAATCAGTCGAATCCATTCTGAAAATAAATTCGGAGTCATGCTTTGTGTGATGTACGATGGGGAAAAGTGAAAGGCGGATCTTCTGTCTATGTTTTGTGTAAAAGTTTCTTTTGGGAAAATTTGTTGGCGTACCGCTGGCGTCTATCAGTTGAGTTTTAACTTCTCTACATTTACCTGGTTGGTCTAATTCCAATGCTTACAATCTGTTTAAGTCTTCAGCAGTTGTCGCTTTGACAGTAGAATACCGTCTTGAATTTATTCAAAATATCTGGTTCACAAAAATAACAATTAGTCAGTACACGTAATTCGTGCAGCTTAGAGTTTTGCGTTGGGAATTTTGCCCAAAGTCGCCGCGCCCAAGATGATTTCTCATGTGAAACTGAAGCAAAACAAAATGAATGCATAAATTTTACAAAGAAGTTCCGACTTGCATGTTTCAATCCGCCAAGGTTGTCCTGACACGCCACTCCCAGCCCAAAGTATGTGCAAGTATACCTTTGGTGACATACCTTAAAAATTTCAAAAGCGTTGGAGGCTCAGATGTGCGGAGGAAGCTGTCGTATCAAGCGTCAGACCTTTATTAGGACGCAAAATGATGGACCTGAAATGGACTGCGACAACCCGTTGGGTTCGTGGTCGCAACCTGTTTAAAGATGCACTGGGAACAGTTCAAAGCCTCAGAATCCGGTTGCGCATTACTAGTTTACGACGTTTTCAAAAAAACAAATAATAAAAACATTTAGCAAACGCTTGATATTCTTGTTCTTTTCCATACTAGACGATGCGGTGTAGTCGAATGATCTGCGCTTATCTCAAAGTAAAATCACCTGCGTTTTCAATATTTCAATTTTAACCTCACCTAACTAAACTGTAAACTAAACGTATCTAGTCCTTTGACAGGGAAAGGGTCTCCTCACGGAACCAAGATGAAAAACCGCCTTAGGTGTTTATTTAGGTAAACAAAATGATATGTTTGTTATTTTTTCTATTTTGCATCCGCGTCCATTAAATGAAAATAGTCACCACCTTGTTTTCCCCTAAATTAATAAAGTCTTAACGGAACATCAAAACAAGCTGAAAAGATGATCCTCAAATGGCGTGATTAACAACTGTGACACTGTGTTCTCTACTGGTAACTTGCTCGACCTCACACATATCATAAAATGACTACTTCGAACAAAATTTTGACTGATTTGCGTCAAAGCGCTATACTTTTGCTTTCAAAAATTCGAGCCCGAAAACTAACGATTTATGCCTTTGATATCACAATCAAAATATCATTTCCAGTCAAGAATATTGCAACTCCGGCAAAGTTCACCTCGTCCCCCTGCCACTGGTATGCAATAATTGTTTCTACTGGTTTTGCGGCGATTTTACGAATACACAGACCAAATGCATTGGTCATGCGCCCATCGGCATGGAGTTTTTTTTATAAATGTTACACCAGCCACACTTTCACGCTTATAGGGCTCTCTGCTAGTCAAAACCTTCATAAGAGAAACAAACTGGCATGCACGGCCAGGACGCCAAAACATTTTCCCTCAAAAGCGTGTAACACCTTGGCGAAATTTTAATTAGTAGTATCACTTACTACTTAAGAATTTCTCAACTTTTATACTCTTGAACCAAACGAGAGAGTAACAACCCGTCTTCTCGAAACAGATTTCTAGGGTTCTCTATGTCGGATTGATTTCTTCTTTAAAATATAGTTTACGTATAATGATTTTATGTAGGGCGACTGAACTAAAGTGTTCGTAATTTATCTCCAAGATAACAAATGTGGAATTATTGCAAATCTGTCAAAATATGCACGCACTCAAAATTAATTGATAACGGTTATAACTATCTATTTTTTCATCATGTGTGTGTTTTGTTCAAATATTTATCAACTCTAACTACAGGAAAACGTTTTGAAATAGTTGATGATGAATACTCAAACGCGTTTTCAATACGAAGTATTTTAGATCTTTTGGAAAAAATTGTTTTGAAAGATAATTAGGACAAGGTTGGAGGTGTTTTTGTCTGGACTAAAATTAAAAAATCTGCTTCTTCTAAAGTTCTCTTCTGAGATCATTTATTTCTTTGGTTTCTCGAATTCAATGTCAGTGAGTAAAGGTTTTGTTTTTAGACTGATTGCTCTGAAGTCGGTTTGGCCACAAAGGCAAAGTTTTCAAGTTTAAATAATTTAAATAAACTGTTCTGTTTCAACCTTGTAAAGTGCGTTTACCAATTCCATTTTTTTTCAAATTTTGAGTAGAACGATAGAGTACGATTTTAAGAATTCCAAGTTGAACAGTTCTAATTACTAAATTTTGGCCATGGATGATTTGTATGGTTTCCACACTGTGGACATTTTTAACTGAAGTAAAATGAGTCGTATGAAATGTTTAACCAGAGAATACTGCCGGACATGCGACCTGATAGAAGTACTGCAAGTGAGAAACAGCTACAAGCCGAACCTAGTCAGTTACAGAACACCATAATTACCTTTCATTCAACCCAAAACGCACTTAGGGAATTAAAAACTCGCTCTTTCTCTACGGCATCCGAACTGGATATGATTTGGTTACTGCATTATAGAAATAAATTCAACTACGTTACTGAGCATGCGCTTTTTGGCCAAATGTGAAAGGTCTAGATCAAAACCAGATGTCCCAGTATTTTCCATCAAAGTTAATATTTGCTTCCTTAATGTCAAATTATTTGATTTTCTAAATTAAAATTTTTTATTTTTCCCCTCTAAATAAGTTGTTAATAACTGCTTTTTTCTCTGTTTTGTATCCAGGATACGTTCGATATTTATTTTGCACAGCGTCCCCGTCAGAATGATTTGCTGCAAGTGACACTTAATTCACTCCATGTCTTTTTCTATATTGCAGCGTAGCAGGTATTGATTGCTACCCTTTTGTGGGAAAAAGCAATAAAGAAGAGGCAGAAAGCAATTTAAGTATCACTTCAAATGTTGCTTTCTTTGTGTTGGCTCGGCGTTCCAAAGTGATATTTATATGTTAGTTGGATTAAAAGATCGCAATTGCAAATTTGTTATTCACGCACCAAAATTTTAACATTTGTATTCAATAATTTAGCTTGATTATATTTAAAACTCTTAATATTTTTGTATTGAAATTGAATAAAATGAAGAAAAAAATTTTCATCTTTCTGTTGCTTTTCATTTGTCAGGAAGCGTGGTACACAAGTGCGAGATCTTTCACATTCACACCATAACTAATTTCCAGGTGACATTTAATCACCTGCCTCATACTAAATTAGGCTGAATAATTTTTGATATCACGATTTCACTTTGTTAACATTTTCTTCGTTTTCTCATTTTATATGCATTGTAAATTTGGGGATACCTAAAGCTCGAAGAGAATAAATCTCTTTTCGTAAGTTTAGACAGATATATTATTTGTTGGTTCCTTTTCGTTGTTAAAGACATGAATATTTCATTCTACAAACGAGGGTTTTACAGCTTCGTCGAAATGGACATGAAACGTCTTAGGGCAAGTCGAGACTGAGCAAATAGCCAACTGCCAAGCAAGAATAATATTCAAACAAAAAAATTCGCAACATTTTAATAAATCTAACGATTGCTTTCTTGAATATATAAGGAATTTCAAAAGTTTCTGGTGCTTTTTCAGCCAAAATTTGAATAAACTGAATGTTAGTCACAAATAATAAAGATGGAGCTTTATTACTGAGTATAGCAAAGGGAATAATTGTATTTCTTATATACGTATTTGGGCCACAAAAAGCGCCCTGTATATTGGGTCTAAAATTGTATTTACTGTCATTAAATGTACGATTTAGATGCAGAAAACCCTTTTTATTAAGCAAACATTCCGAATAATTTTTACGCTAAAAAAAGGTGCTGTAAGTTTTTCATTTGACGTGCGCTGTTTAGAACTGTTTGCTCTGCGTGGGTTTGACACTGAAGCCGTCAAACTGAAGTATTTGGTCTTCCTGAGATCTGACATAACTGGGATAATTTGTGCTTACGAAAGGTTTCTAATCACGTCCTCCACTTTTTTCAATCCGGCAACAACAAAAGTTAGTGAATTTTAGAACTAATGTTTAAAAATTTGTAAATTTGAATAAACTTTAAATTTAAGTGTATGGTTGTTTGGTTATATAAAATTTAAAGGCTGAAATACTGCGAGAAAACTTGTCAGTGAACCGATTCATGGTCAAGTGCACGGATAAAGCCAAAATTTGCAGTCGCAGACAGGTGTTTTGTCCTGATCGAGACTCATCAGTGCGACGTAGTGAGGAAAATAAATATACCTGAACGAATTCTAGTGTATTTATCAATTACTAACGCTCAAAAACTGTAACTCGCTGGGTCAATCCCAACTCCAAACACACAAAGTTAAACCAATCGGTTCTCGCAACATTTGCGTGCTGACAAGTGATGAAGGGGCAAGAAATGGAATGTATCATATCTATTCACTTACAAGTTAGGAAAACTACAGTTCGACAAAAAACAAACCTGCTGTTGAGAACATGGCCGAACCATGTGAAATGAGCAGGCATTTCGTATCTGAGAAGATCTATAATCCACAATATATGGAAATATAGAAACTCTGTAACAAGCACCGTGTACAAAATACCTTTTTGTCTCCTTATGGTCTCAGAATCACTTAAGATCTTTCACCCAAACTGTTAAGACACAAAACTGATAAATGACGGCTGACGTACTGCGAGAAAACTTGTCAGTGAACCAATTAATAATCAGGAACACGACATGCCTTGTTGGACGGTGGGGGAG
>JAODFW020602422.1:10000-11712 GCA_027575235.2 Palythoa mutuki | reverse complement strand
TCCGATCTTTTCTTCCGACAAGTGCTTGCAGGAAATTTTTTTTCAAAATCACCCCCCCCCCCTTCCTCAAGAGTTAAATGGTCGGCCCCTTAATTTAGATTCCACAGAATTTCTGTATTAGTTTTCAATAATACATATGTTATTATAGCAAAAGGCATGAAGTACATGTAGCAGGAGAAAATAATTTAATTGTTTTGTCTGTTTAGCTACTTCATGGAGATGCCTTGACTACAGTTGTGTCTTTGTGAGAGAAGGGTGAGGGGAGAGGCTATCACAGAATAATTAGCGCATAATAATCCTGAAAAATTCTGAAAGTGTAAATCGACGAAAACAACAATTGGCAAGAGGAGTATAAAACTAAGGTTTTACTGGAGACAGAAGTCTATTTCCAAATCAGTTTTTTTGGTTTTAAAGGATAAAAAAAACTATTCACTAATAATACTGTTTTGGAAATTACAGAGCATAGCACACACTGCCCACATTTGATTTACAACCGTAAAGTGGGTGAATGGAACCACACTGTCCCATATGTGAAAATTTTTAATTTTGTTTATTGCCCTTTCCACATGAATGCGAAGGGCAGCAATCGATTGTGTCTCTACCACTTCCTCAGGGCTCATTTGCCCCTTACTTCCTAGAAAGGGCGGTATATTCAGGGAAACTCCAAGGGGCAACAGATCCTCTACTGTAAATCCCTTATCTGCCATGACAGCATCTCCTCGGTTGAATGGTAGCTTTAAAAATCCAGATCTTGTTACTATCTCTCTATCAGAGAGGAGGCCAGTGTAGAGCTGGCTAACAAAAGTTAGAGCACCTCCAGGTGATATGCCGATCAAACTCTTAAGTGTTGTGTGGTTTTTATAGGAACTAAAAAGTTCACTGTTCAGGCGCATGCTCTTGGGCATCTGACAGCGGATCTCAGGGCAGTCAATAATTACTCTGGTTGATGGATATCTCTCTTTAAAATCAGCGGGCATGTGTTTGTCAATTTGAACCCTTGATGGCCACACTGGAATTGTGCTAAATTTTAAATACATAAAATTTATCCATGAAATTATTACTCTACTGACAGTTGTCTGTGAAATTCCATACAAATGGGCCAAATGATCTTCTTTAAATCCTTGCCTCAGTCTGCAAAGGGTTAAAAAATATTCATCCTTCGGAGTTAAATGTCTAGGTCTGCCCTGTTTGGGGGCATCCTCATCATACCTGTTATTCACTGTGTCTGACTCATCGGATTGTGAATGCCAGTAAATCATGTTCTCCCCATTCCTTCCAGGGTCCAGGAATGCAAAAACACTTTCAAATACACTTCTGTTTGGAAATCCTGTATAGAAAGCCACATCTTTATCAGAATCAAACTGGTCTACATGAAATACCCTTGCCTGTAAAACACTGTTCCGGCGTGTCAATTCTTCAACTTCCGATTCTAAATTTTCTTGTCGAACCTTTACTTTACAGAGTTCTTGAACCAGCCGTTCGTTTTCCACTTTAAGGTCGCGGCTTATATCTTGTAATTCTTGGTCGTCTATACAAGGCTCGGAATATGTGCTGGTTGATGTAAGAACCTGACATTCGGATTTCTGTGCTGTAATGCTGACATCGCACGTGGAAACATCTTCAGCGTTCGTGGTTGTGGTTTTTGCTGCGCTTTTTCTCTTAATTGGGCTTCTTCTCTTCGGTGCCTTACGTTTTACCGGGGATCCCTTTTT
>JAODFW020601423.1:0-11719 GCA_027575235.2 Palythoa mutuki | reverse complement strand
ATAATTATTATAGTAGAACTTCACAGAAACCTGGATATTTGATTGTAGTTATGTCAATAACTATACTTATGTTTACAGAAATTTAATCAGTAATAAAGTAAGAATAGATATTTATTGCCCAGCAATTTAAATTTTTAGTGGAGTGACAATATGGAATAATTCTATTATGAATAATTTTATTATGTTTTTGATACAGTCCAGCATAACTGGCTTAAGCTGAAGGAGGGAGTACAGGTATTGTATACTAAACATTTGTTTGGTATTTTCAATGTAGTGTTTCAAGCAACAATTCAAGTTCTATTCATTACATGTATGCTTTTTAAAACAATTCATCATTAAAAGTTTCAACATGGAAAAATGCTCAAAATGGAAGTTTCAAAATGGAAAAAAAAATCTTTCATATGTTTACATTAAACCTATGTAAACATGTGAAAGAGTACTAGGAATATGGAAACAACTGGTTCAAAAGTTTATTTGGTCACTGAAAAAATTAATACATGGCCAGGAATATTGTCAAAAGTTTTAAAAAAATCATGTCCCATTCTGTAGCATGAAAAAATTATATATGAGACCAGTCCAAACAATTGTGATTTTAAATTATCCACCCCCACTGCCCCTTGTCCCCCCCCCAAGAAAAAAACCTGTATATCACAGCTAAAATTTCTACACCCTTGTCTCCAATTATTATGTTGTGACAGTCCATAAGCAATTCTTATGTTGTGACAGTCCATAAGCAATTGTTTTAATCCTTACAGCTCCAACTTCTCCTTACATAACTCAAACAAAACAATAGAACTGATGATGAGAAGCAAGGCATTGATAAAGTGAAATAAGCTGTGGAAGTTGAAATGCCAAATTCTCCCAAACTGCTTATATAGGAAGTATGAAACTCAGTTGGGAGAATTTAACAACACGTCAATCGTCATGCTTGGGGCTTAAAGTTTTAAGAACAATAGAAAAAATATTTCTTGACTTAAGTTCGTACGACACTTCCGCAAACCAAAGATTATATTATTGTGGCTTCTTATCAATGTAATCATTGAACCGTTTCAAAATTGAAAATTAAAATCTACATCTACATCGACATTTATTGAGTTGATAAAATCTTTCGATATCACATCAACTATAGATAAAAACTTAATTACCTTACTACCACAGGTTTTTGCCTTCTTCCATTAATGACCAACAGGCCGTTTGCAGCTAGAGGTCACCTGGCACAAAATACGTCATGATTTTCTTTGTTTTACATTTCCCAGCGGCATGGCTGGGGCAGTAGTAAGATCTCTTGCATTACAACCACAAGGTTCCAGGTTTAAACCCCAGCCCAGCCAGACCTTCTTTTCTGCCAAAGTTGACTCAGCTTTCCATCCTCCCGAGGTCAGTAAAATGAGTGCCACCCGGGAGCTAACTTGAGACGGATTGGTGTCCCGTCCATGGGGAGTCAATGACTCTCATCCATTTAACACTACAGAAACCGGAGATAAGCACCAGCTACAATGGGCCACAATGGGTTCTAAAAGGATTTAGCTTTATATTCCCCAGTGAAGTTTGTAACATGCTTTTTCTTTCCAGTATGTTGTATTATATTCCATGCAAGGTTGCAAATAATTACAGAACATTAAATATTTGTCAGGTGAAAGTTGCAAAATATCCACAAAACATCTCTGGTAGGACACAAGACCGGGCACGTGGTTGCTGAAATGTTCTTAATCCTTCTGATTGAATTTAGGCACTTACTTGAAGAAAAAAAAATTGATTTATAAAACTTATTTGATATGTCATGTCCTATTACAAAACAAAATGCATTTGGACACACAGTCATGTGCATTAATAACCTAGATAATAACGTACTGTATTTAATGTTGCAATCTATGGTTGCCAAACACATATGTCAGGCCTCCCTCGTACGAGCCTAAGTGGACCACTGGAGCCGGTGCTTATATCCGGTTTCTACAGTGTTAAGCAGATGAGAGTCATTCACTCCCCCTGGACGGGACACTAGGCGGAAAAGTAGGTCATACAAATGTTCAACACTTGGCTGAGCCGGGGTTTGAACCCAGGACCCTGTGGTTAGAAGGCAGAGACCTTACCAGTGTGCCAAATATGCCATCGTCAAAATGACTGAAAGACCAACATTATTCGCAGCCTTGGACATCTGACCTCTAGCTGCAAAGGTTTATTCACACACAAAACCAACGCTGATAAACAAAGTCTTCCTAGGTTTGTACATCGAGTCCCCAACGGAGTGTGCTGCCCGTGAGCTGCGTGAAGAGACTGGTATCCAGTTGGAGCCATTTAAGCTTGATAACGCTCCATATGTGGAGATTGAACAAAAAGAGAACTTTAATCCACACAAAGGTACGTAAACTCGGTACCTTTCTGAGTGACAAATTTTACCATAACTTTAACTCTAATTTTAAATGGTCTAAATAGCATGATATAATTTATAAAGTTGATAAAAATGACGATAATTTTTAATGCAAACATGGTTCGGCAGTATACGTGGCCGTCTTTGTCAGTGTAACTAGTTACATATTTCAAGATTTTGAGATTCAAGATTTCAAGTAAAATTTTTTTTTAAGAATTAGTTCATTTAAAAAACTGAAACGTTTTTGATCATAAATTATTACCAGATATGGAAGTTTGGTTTGCTTCTAAAGATTTTTGAGAAAAAGTTTCAAATAGATTGTTTGTACTTGTTTTTTTTCAACTAAATCCTTAAGCATAGTGGCTGATTAGAGCCGGTCTTTTTCTACAGTAGAATTAAGCAGATGTAAGATTTACGAATTTTGCGAGTTTTGAAAATTTTCTGAAAATCAACATCCGGGAAACCGGTCCAAATTCACGCATATACGGCCCGTGGGCCGAATACGCATTTTAACAGACTGCGCGTGAACCAATCAGAGTACAGAAAATTGCAAGGTCATATAATAGATATTATTTAAGGATAAAATATGCCCCCTGCGACCAAGGACAGCACCGAGCTATTACCCTTTGTGAAGCAATGAATGAGTTGTTGTGGAGAGGGATAAAACGGCTTTAACAAAAATCTGCATAAACGGAAATGGGCGCGTTAGCAAAAATAACACATGTGACGTAAGAAATAGGGAGCAACCACTGCAACCGCTGACCATATTGCAAGTTGTAACAGTTGCCATGAAATATCTTCAGAATAATCATATTTTTGCCTGGATTTTTTTTAGGTATGTATGAGTTGGCTCCTAAGGGGCCTTTTATAGGAATAAATGAATAAATTAAATGGATCGAGCAATACAAAGTTAGAAATTTATGGACTTCAAATTATTTTTGGAATATGTGATAGCAAAGATTTCAGTTTAGTTAATCATACCATGCTTATTGGAAAACAATTTGCATATAGATGCAAGAATAGATTGTTGAAACTCGAATTCGACAGATTTTTGAAAGCAGTAAAACACGCATATAGAATGGAATTGGTATCGCACAATGGAAAGAAGTTTTAAAATAACATCATAGATGGAATGAACTATTACCATGACTGCAGATGTGAATACATTTTAATGTATGAGTATGTATTAAAGTGCAACTAACCCCATTTTGAATTTTAACATATTCAGAATTTATCTCCTGTTGCACACTTTCTGTGAAAATATATTTTGATTTTCTTGAATCCCTTTCGTTTTATTGTGTCGCGAAATAGCTATTTTTGCTTCAAATTTACCTCCATTTTGTACATGACCGAGCTCCTAGGAGTTTTACGTCACTCGCGATTGATTTACAATTTGCAATTAGTACAAATTTTCTTTTTTAATACGGAAAAACATTTGACTAACAATTTTTAAGAAGTTGGTTGCATTGCTGGTTGTGATATCCAGACTGAACGTAAAGATGGAGTTGGCCGTGAGTGACGTCACAGCTGGCTCACCCCAGACTTGCGATATTCATTCCATGGCTGGTGGTGAACCAAATGCACGCGATATTCAAAGTTGCATAAAAAATTTAATACTCGGCCGATTTCCATAATTATTTCTTATTTCAACCAGTATCTCCACAGCTTTCAGTGGCCAAAAAATCCGAAAAGGGGTTAGTTGCACTTTAAAATACATACTCGTTGCTCATCTTCTCGATATACATTTTTTAGAATCACACACACACAAAAGGAAGAAATAGTATTTTTGCAAGGATTTGTGTTATTTGTTTGAATAAGTTGGCTCATAGGAGCCTTTTATGGTATATATACTATATAGTAAAAGTCCAAAGTTGGCTCTGTGTTTACTTTTAGCCCAGAAAATAAAATGTTGTACTTGGATCTTGTGCGAACAATATTATTTCATAATTTTTTCAATTTTTCAGGTGATATAACGAGATTTTATTTGTATGTTTATGAGCCTGACCCGTATGATGAGTACATGGAAAGCCTTCACACTCTTTCACAGCGGGAATCTTCTGTTCAGAGCGAGCATGGTAAGCTTGTCTGGTAGAGGGAAACTGAAGAACAATAGATTTTCAGATCTGCATTTGCCAGTTTGTACATACATAGATACATACATACAAACTTTAGTTTACCTCGAATTTTAGTGTAGTTTAGTATAGTTTGTTTTGTTCAGAGAGGGGGGAAGGGTATGAATTTGGCTCCCAAAAAGCACGTGGATCGTGGATTTTGAGGAAAATTTCGATGGATTTGCTGATCCAATAGATAAAGTGGATCATTGATTAAACAAGAACTTGGGCACAGATTATGGATTTTGGGTGATTTCAAATATAGGTTGCAGATTTTAAATTAAGATTTTTTTTTTGGAGTCCAACTTCCATTAGCCCATTTTTATCCTCCCAAAAACCTTGTGGATCCGGATTGAATATAAACTGATCAGGAGCAACTGTATACTGGAGGTACACTGGTGACTCAACTTCACAGTTATGATCTATTTTCCAGCCTCATCAGTACTTTAGTTACGAAAAGATTCAGATCTTAAACTTTCGGACATTAAGTTTTGGATAAAAAACTTTCGGACTAATTTAAAAGTATTGGAAGTTTATTGAATTATTCATACAGTTTTTATCGCTGTAGTCTTGAATTACCGTTGACAGAGAGAAAGAAATAATTATCCCAGAGTTTTTGGCTACCCACCTAGAAAGGTTATCCCACAAGTATTAAACTGTATTACAATGCCAAAAGAGATGTACAATTGATTCAGGTGTGTCACGGCAGAAAATAGATTTATCGCGGTCGAGAGTACCAGTCTTCATTAGGAACTTGTTTGTGGCTAATATTTGGTAATATATTTTGTACTGAAAACTTTGCAGTTTAGTTTCAACTGTACAACAAAATGGAATACGATAATAGGTTTTCCACTCAATGTCGGGTATAGAGAGTGCATTTACACCGCAACATCTGCTTTGAGCTTTTATGGATATGAAGACATTGTTAGTGTGTAAATATTTTGTCTCAAACTATTATTGACCTAATTCTGAGTCTGGAAAATTGGGGCGATGTCTAGAAAAAGTCTGGAAATAGCCCGGAATTTTTTAAAGATTTGTACGAACCCTGAAAGTCACTTGGACAATAAAAATAGATACGATGCAAGAGTATTACCATGGTCTCTCCTCATCGCTAATGTCTCTCATTGCCCTTACTGTTGCGAGTATAACTCATCTCTTTGGTATTTACCTTTTAGCACAATAAGGCTGTGTATAAAGCTGTTAGCCACAGTTGAATACCCTATTTTTCTCATAGGTCTCAGATGCATAATTATATGTATTTCTTTATAATTTTTTGTTCATATTTTGTATATATTTATTGTTATTATTATTAGTTCTTAAGTTCACCGAATACATAAAAATTATTCAATAAAAAATATACTTGATCCCGTGGAGTTCTGGCTGCCTGGCTTGTGTAGCCCATATGGTTATTCGAGGCAGCAAGTATTTTTCCATCTTTTTTAATAAAAATATTCGTTCGGAAGTTGTTTTCATAGATAAGGCGAATAAACCACTGCTGTTGTTGTTGTTGCTGCTGTTATTGTCATTGTTGCTGCTGCTGTTGTTGTTGCTGTTGTTGCTGTTGTTGTTGCTGTTGCTGTTGTTGTTGCTGTTGTTGCTGTTGTTATTATTGTTGCTGCTGCTGTTGTTGCTGTTGTTGTTGTTGCTGTGATTGCTGTTGTTATTGTTGTTGCTGCTGCTGTTGCTGCTGTTGTTGTTGTTGCTGTTGTTGCTGTTGTTGTTGTTGTTGTTGCTGCTGTTGTTGCTGTTGTTATTGTTGTTGCTGCTGCTGTTGTTGCTGTTGTTGTTGCTGCTGCTGTTGTTGCTGTTGTTGTTGTTGCTGCTGCTGTTGTTGTTGTTGTTGTTGTTGTTGTTGCTGCTGTTGTTGTTGTCCTTACCGGCGCAATTGGAGTATCAATGTTCCATGTCCAGCTCATCCCTGGGATTTTCCTTCAGTTACAATAGGGTATGGTTCGAAACCTTGTAAGACAACAGAATATCCTACAGGTCTCCTCACTATTTTGAATAATATGTTGCATTGGGCCCAACTTTTCAAGTCCTCCTTGCTTCCATGTTGTCTTGGGTTCAAACTAAGTTGATTGTTTTTCAGTTTCAAGATAGATACTTAAGCCGTAAATATTGTTCATCTTTTCAAGGCAGCTATCACAAAAATAGTTTGTTGTTTCCTTTCATTTTTCTTCAGGAGGCAGCCTTCATACATTGGGAGAACCTGGACCAAATTTAGTGGCAGATATTGGTGGCAAAGAAAATGTTTCAACAGAAACTCAAGGTTTGGCTGCTCTCAAAGCATATGTAACTGTGCCAGAAAGCCAAGATTTGGCTGCTCCCAAAGGAGATATAACCATATCAGAAAGCCAAGGTTTGGATGCTCCCAATGCAGATAAAACCATGTCAGAAAGTCAAGGTTTGGCTGCGCTCAAAGCAGATATAACCATGTCAGAAAGTCAGGGTTCGGCTGCTCCCAGTGCAGATAAAACCATGTCAGAAAGCCAAGGTTTGGCTGCTCCCAGTGCAGATAAAACCATATCAGAAAGCCAAGGTTCGGCTGCTCCCAATGCAGATAAAACCATATCAGAAAGCCAAGGTTCGGCTGCTCCCAATGCAGATAAAACCATGTCAGAAAGCCAAGGTTTGGCTGCTCCCAGTGCAGATATAACCATGTCAGAAAGCCAAGGTTTGGCTGCTCCCAAAGCAGATATAACCATGTCAGAAAGTCAGGGTTTTGATGCTCACAGAGTAGATGATATTTCATCGGGAATTCAAGGTCTCGTTGCTAACAATGCAGATGATATTTCATCAGGAATTCAAAGTTTGGTTCCTTACGAATCAGATGATATCTCTTTGGAAACTGAAGGTTTGGCTGCGCAGAAAACAGATGATATTTCATCTGGAATTCAAGCTTTGCCTGCTGCCAAAAGAGATGATGTTTCATCAGAAGGCCAGATTTCAGTTGCACACAAAGTAGATGATGCTTCTTCTGGAATTCAAGTTGTCCCTGCGCACGAAGTAGATGGTAAAGTCAATGGTGCAGGAGTTGAAAGCCCACTTTGTGAGTCTGCAGACGTTGGGAGAGGACTAAAAAGGAAGAGGAGTTTTGATGGTGTTGAAGAATCCTATACTCCGCAACCAAAACGTGGTAAGTGATCATTTTATACTTTTAATATACACTAAAAAGCCATATGGTAATCTTCTGTTCAGGAAGCAGTTGTAAACAATCATTTGTCCCATCAGAAGCCGCAAACAATGATTGTATCACGCTTGTCCTTAAGAGTGCTCGATGCAATGTGGTTGAAGAGCTTGATAAAATCAGAAGACAGATGGCTAAAAACGCGCAAAGTCTAAAAATTTGTAAAGCTAGTAAAATTGTAAAAGTTACTGTACAGTTTCACACTGAAGCAATCATCAGACTTAAATTAAAATGCACAGTTCATAAATTTATGGAGGGCAAACACACATTTAATTGGTCGATAGAAATTTGTTCTGATACTTGCACTTTGCAATCAATTCTGCTCTTTTGTTTAACAGAAATCTTTTGTCTGCAGTTAGAATAAAAGGTTTTTCAGTTAGGCAGAGCATGCAAGTTGAAGGTCCTCCATTGCGGGTCCTCTCTTGAGGATTGACCATTTGATTCAAATTCTTCCTTACAGCAAGGGAGGCCAGAAATCCTTGTGCTTAGGTTGGAGAGCAGGTTTTCAATAATGCAGGGTGGATGGTTAGATTCAGCATTAATGTACAGAGGATCATTGTCGGCAACGTCTAAATAGTTGACAAATTTTTGGTCCGCCTGTGCTGCTATCTTTAGCCCCAGCTCATTGAAAACTTTTGAGAAATCCTTCCGGGTCTTATCGAGTAGTCTTGCACTGTACTGTACCCCTTTAGTACTGCCAAACCATCATTCGGGTACAGTCCGATGTTTGCATGTGGGTAGGCCAGGTTCAGCTTGCTCGTATGATACCTGGAAAACCTGCATTTTTCTGAATGTTTGAATTTTCGATTTAACTCCCTGTATTCCTTGCAAAAATCGCAGCGTTTTGTTTTATAACAACCTGGAAAAACCCATGATTATTGCCCTTTGCCCAGTATTATTTGCAGTGACAACTGTTCAAGCCATCGAGCGAGCAATGTACCAGTTGCCAGTGCATAGTATACCCACTGGCGTTCATTCTCCTCGCCGTAAAACCTAGCTCAGGTTTACTGCTCTGGATTCAAACTTTTACTGCAGCTACTCTAATCATTGTGTCAAATGAATATTTACTTCAGGAAACGATTTGTCTGAGCAGACATTATATTATCTGAAAAATACTCAACGACCTCGAATTTACCTGGAGAAGTCCTAGAAATATACCCTACCTGTATTGATAAATATGTTGTTTATATAGCGCAAGTTAATTAAAGCCGCGACTTTATAATTTCTTAATTGGTTCAATACGATGACGTCATAGACGTACGATACTAAATATTTTGTTTTGTTAATCAGAAGAACTGTGAGACGCCACTGGGTAAATATCTTTCTTTGATTTGAATTATAACGTTTACCTTTTAATTACTAACACTGCTCTGTAATTTAGATTTTGAACGTCTACACTTCCAGCGAATGTTATTTAATAAAAAGAAGTTGTTTAAAACCGTGGATAATCTTCTGTTAACAACACACTACCCAAGAACTGTGTTATATGCGGATGTAAAGTTGAAACATGCTACCATTGGTTTGGTCAAATAATGTTTGAGTAGAATTTTCATAGAAGTTTCATCTTAATCCAGTTTATTTTATTTTCTCTCGAGCGGATTAGAGTCATGGATATAATGATTTCATTTCGTATTTTTTCTGAATCCAGCAGCAAACCAACCGTCGACACCAAAGTCATGCAAACAAGTGTCAGGTGGAAGTGCAGTCAAGTCACCTCGAGTGCAAGGAGCGGTCCATGAGGAATGTGCGTGGTTCAACCTCGATGAAGCCAGGAAGAAGTCACCATTGTTTGATCAGATTTTCACCTCGACACAGTTTGCGGAGTTACTTGCTTCGATTCGGGAAAGTACAAGTTAAACTTAAAACTTTGGGTTTTTTTTTCATATCATATGAAGCCGTAGTTAATCAGGTATCACAGTTTTTAGAAATACCTTTTTGCTTTCAACTTGAAAAGTGCCCTTATCAGTAACAAGTGGAAATCTGAGCACTAGTTAAAGCGTTTGGGTAGATACAAACCTTATTGATTGAAGCTTGTTTTGAAAAGTGTCTAACCAGATGCTTTACCAACTCCCAATGTAGCAAACTGTTACCAAGTTATTCACTCATTTTTCATGAGGGTAATTATCACAGTCTGAACCGGCTTCCTATGTAACCTTGGTGCTCGCTGTTCGTTGTAACAGTAGCATGACTTTGCAGGCCTTTCATAAAGACGTAAATGGCCTTTTAACTATAGTTATGTTAATTTATACAGATAAAAATGTTACTTGTTGATGCAGGAGGACAGTTATTTTAGGGAAGTCAGCTTGAACGGAGATTTGTCAATCGCAATCTGACTCAAAGGGTTTCTCTCTGGGTAATCCGGCTTCCTTTCCTCTGCATCTTCTTCTGGATCCTTCCAAAGTGTCAATATATAACTCAAGACGCGCTAACTACATCTGGCATTGGAGATAATGCTGATAAGGGGGGCTAAGTGTTCTGTTTATTGTCTCCCTCGGGTCCTTCCGAAGTTTTAATTTATAACTCAATACCTGCTAACTAGATCTGGCATTGGAGATAATGTTTAAGGGACTACGTGTTCTGTTCATTGTCTCCCTTGGAATCTTCCAAAGTATTAATATCTAACTCGACACCTGCTAACTACATCTGGCTTTGGAGATAATGTTCGAGGGACTATGTGTTCAATTCATTGTCTCTCTCGCATCCTTCTGTAACTATTGTTAACATTTGATTCGCTGCCCTATAACTACATCTGGCATTGGAGACAATGTTCAAGGAACTATGTGTTTTATTCTTTGTCTCTCACGGATCCTTTTGTAAATGTTACCATATCAACCAAACTTACTTAGGTTTGAAACTTTGTATTTAAAAGGACAACGGTTGTCTTTTTAGTAATCATTGTTTAGTCTTAAGCGTATAACTGTCAAAAAACATTTTTATGTAGGAGACAATTTCTTGCCTCACACAGTTTTGAGAATGGCCATTTTAACTGATACTAAATCACGAGTCTTAGGCACCGTCCACAATATGCGTTTTTTGTTTCATGAAAATGCGAAAAAAGTTTAGTTTTCCACACTTTCCTTGTTAAGCGTTTTCGAAATCCTATACTAGAACACAAAAACAAACAGGAAAACAACCATTTTCGTCACCAGACTTTGTTCGACCACATTTTCTTTACACTGCACATGTTTGAAACCAGCAGTGACGTAAGCGTTTTTGAAGACCTTCGCACTAAGACTCTTCACCCCCGTTTTTAAAAGACTTTACTCTAGAAAACGTTTTGGAATACCTTCGTTCGTGAAAAGATACTCCTCTGTTTTCTAGCGGATTAGTGTGGACGGAAGACAAGAACAAATAAAGAAGTGAGTTTTCAAATGAAAACGTTTTATTGTAGACGGGGCCTTTAAAGAGAAGAAAGAGAACAGGTAGCAAACATCTGAAAATTTATTTCCTTGCTACAAACATTGCTGAAGAAAAAAACATTAGATCTGTGAATCATTTTGATATTAAACTTGTCTAAAACTGATTTAAAAGTTGTAAATGTTAAACTTGACGATTTTCACAAATGAAGCAGGCCCTTTACAGGAGTTGGTCACGTGCCTAGATACCACATAGCAACCAATAGGCCCTTTACAGAAGTTGGTCACATGCCTAGATACCACATAGTAACCAATAGGCCCTTTACAGAAGTTGGTCACGTGCCTAGATACCACATAGAAACCAATAGGCCCTTTGCAGGAGTTAGTTACGTGCCTAGATACCACATAGAAACCAATAGGCCCTTTGCAGGAGTTAGTTACGTGCCTAGATACCACATAGCAACACGCAACTGGTGAGCAAGCTATAAGGAAATCTAAGCTATAAGGGTTTGCAGAATCATTGACGTGTTTTGAAAGTATATTTTCGACAAGAAGTCCATTGAAATCTATAAAAATTACAAAACCAACCTGACTTATGCCAGACCAATTTAATGTGTTGGGGCACGGGTCTGACCGACCCTCATTTTTCGCAAATGCAAATGCCAAAAAATAAAATAAGGGACTGGTCAATAAGTTT
>JAODFW020600431.1:0-11724 GCA_027575235.2 Palythoa mutuki | reverse complement strand
TATTTCACTTATTTGTGTATGTGTACACATTTGGATACCTGTAAAAATTAAATTCATTTGAAAAAAAAAAAGCAAATGCAATCAAGAACTTTACACTATAGGACTTCTGTTATAATAGGAAAAAGATAATACCAAAAATATTAAAATACTTTTAATCATTTATCATTTTGGTCTTGTGCTTGTGGCAAAACTGTCTTAGAGTAAAAATGATATATTAGTTTGCTTACCATATTGACAAGAAATACTCGGAGGCGATATCGTGCGAAAAAACAAATGCTCCGGGCTCTGCCTCTGCCAAAAGTTCTTCAGCTTCAAGCCTGGTTAGTCTGAATGGACTCCATCTAGGAGAGGAAAACAACGACATTTTCACCAACTGAGCTAAAATACCCAATGGTTTCAATGCTAAGATCACATTAACTTATTTTTGGGCAAAGTGAGAGAATTAAAGTGTTAGCCTAGCCAATCATCTTAAAGAATCGAAGGAAATAGAAAAATGATTAAAAAGTAATTTAGTGGGTCAGGAATATACCCACAAAGGCGCCAAACTGCTCGACTGATAAGGGAACGAGTTTTCTTAATTGGCGCTTACAAAAGCAACTAACTGCTCAAAAGGCATTTACAACATGCGTCAGAAACTCAACTTATCGTTTTTCATCTCTGATTAGCCGAGTATTTTCAACTAGTTGTGATAAGTACTCGTTATTATATTCGACGTTTTCTCGTGGAATATTAATACTGTGGAAAATTCCACTTGTATTTCATTCGCATACACAGTGACACTCGCTTTAAAGTGTATATGACTTCAAAAAAGCTTTTCAGTGTTATACTGAAATTCTGTTTGTATTTCTAATTCCAATTTTTGAAAAATGAACTAATTTAGAATTTCCCTCTTTGATTTATTGTGTGTAAAAATGCAACCATGTATGCCCTTGACCGAGTTTTGAGTGGCCTTGGCCCACAATGGCTGATGACGTCATATAAGTGCGTTCTTGTCTGCATGTATGTCAAGCGAAGCTTCCTGTGATAAGTTGCGGTGCATAGTATTCTGCTCAAAATTGCTAAAAAAAAAACAAACTGCAGCACCATACGTGTTTAGCATTCACAGCTGTTTGCTATAGGGTTGGCTCCTTACTTGACGTCATAGTGCTTTGTAGTACCAAGCTATACCCAGCCTTCACAAGCGCGGCCAAGGCTTGAAGCTGGCGCAAAATCTCTACTTTTGAATGCACAAAACCGACTAGAATAGTAAGGTCTTTCTTTGTTCATCCTGTTTTCTTACACCACATTGTACCTCTAAGACTAAAAAAATTGGGGTCATATACACTTAAGGCATACTCAACGATATCCCAGTCAAAATCATTTAATAACAAAAATTTATCACAAGCAGTTGAATTGAAAATCAAAGAACTGGAAGGTGCGCGTATCCAACGGTTTTAAAATATTCCACTTTGCCGGTTTTTCGCTACTGAAAGGGCGCCAAAGATCTGTGCGTGTGTTTGTGTGAAAGTTATTGTTTTGTGCAGAAAAAAGTATGGAAACTCTTACGAGGTCAGTCACAAGTATTTTTTTTTAAATAATTGTGTTTTCTTCAATAGCAGCCTTAGCGGAGAACAGTTCATTTAGTAGTTCTTGCATTTTTAAAGCATTGCGTATCCATTATGTTCTACATCAAGTTGGAAGACTGATTTTAAAATCAATAACGCGAGCAACTGAATTTATAAGAACCAATTCATAGAGTACTGAAAACAGCAGCGATTCAACCTTAACCTGTAAACTAGTTTCAAATTAATTAGTGATAAACAAAAACTTTCCGCAAATTAAGGCGGCAAGTTTGACAACGAGAAATTAATTTTAATGCCTAATGGGTCAAGGGCAGCACCCGGTAGGTCTTAATAGTATTAAAAATACCCCACGTGTTATTATTTTATTACAGTATATCTCCTGACTATTTTTGTCATTTAACAAGTGGTAATTGAACGGAGTAGAGTGCAATTTGGTCAAAGTTTGACTATGAGAAATTAATTTTAATGCCTAATGGGTCAAGGGCAGCACCCGGTAAGTCTTAATAGTATTAAAAATATCCCACGTGCTATTATTTTGTTACAGTATATCTCCTGACTATTTTTTCCATTTAACAAGTGGTAATTGAACGGAGTGGAGTGCAAATTGGTCTAAAATCATACCCGTGATTACAAAATCAAACGAGTGCGTAGCGCGAATTTGATTTGAAGTCACAAGCTATGATTTCAGACCAAAACTGTATAAGACAAAGTTCAATTACTACTTTATTACATCTATTTGGAAATCACACAAAAAGAAATGGTAAAATTAACATTTTGTTCATCAAGGAGCGAGTTTGTTTAAAAAAAGAAAAAAAAAAGATGCGATTTAGAGTTCAAAATAGTGCGATCTAGGAATTTAATCACAATGCTCTGAGCCAATCAGATTGCACAGATTACCTGTGGTTTCAAAATGGATGTAATAAAATATTTAATACAGCAAACGGTTGTTTGTCCTGTCATCCGGGAACGTAGGCTCGGTATCCAGCCGCTGTTCGACTTTCAGGGTGTGCGCGGGCTCATCCCCGAACAGCGGTTGGATATCGCGCCAACCGCGAACGTGGATCGCCCACCGAAAGTTGAGTGTTCTTTGTGGTAATAAAATGGGATACGTTTTAAGGCAATGGATTAGTTTTCCTTTTACGTGGAAATAAACTAAATTTCACTGGGATCTTTGGTGTGAGCGAAATATGTCAATCCCAATGTTTACAAACAACAACTGACTGTTAGTCCGTGTACATACTAAAGTCAAAACAAGCGACTTCGTTCTCAACGTTTTATACCTTGATTATCGCCGATGAAATACTGAAGTCTTGAACAAATTAAGAATTTCGTGAATTACCAACGCGTTTATTTGTTTAAGGTTACCGTATACCTTCAGGGGTATTTTGCATCAAAACGGTACAGTGCGTTTGTTTTAAACTGTAGATACCTAAACCCAGGTATCAAATTAAAGCTTCTAGAGCGGGCTTTCGAAATATACTAAATATTTTTGATTACAATGAAATTTTATATTTTTTTTACGTGCTCTAAAAACGAGCCTTTCGAAAGTTTACAAGTCCAAGCATACAATTATTGATATTTAATGATTTAATTAATCCGCCAGTTTCCATAACAAAAGTGCTAAAAGACGTGTCTGAGTTTTTTTCATATTCAATTGCAGAGGAAAGTTAGGGCGCTTTTTCCAATTAGGGTTTAGAAAAAGTCTATAAACCGTGCAAGAATCGCTCTAAAAAGTTTCTCTAAAAATTAAAAGAATCGCAGACACGTTTTTGTTCTTCATATATTGAAGAAGCTACTGTGCAAATTTTAGGGGAAACGAACAAATTTCCCTTTGACTTTGAACTCTCGAAAGGCGACTGTAACGCTTGTTTTCAGAGAACGTAAAAAAATCTGAAAAATTATTTTAATTCAAAATTTTTAGTATAGTTCGAAAGCCAGCTCTATAATTTTTTAATTTGACATCTGGGTTTAGGTATCTACCGTATAAAACAGAAACACTAGTACTGTATCCTTTTGAAGCAAAACACCCCTGAAGATATGCGGTAACCTTAAAACGCGAAGTAAAAAGGAAGCTCCTAGATCCTCAGTCGTTGTGTGTTTGCAGCTGAGTAAACTCCCGCGCTTTTTGACGCACACGCCGGCGTGCTTGCAAAATTTGGCGCCTCAACAGCAACAAAGAATGTTTGTTATCAAAATCTTCCTAAAATTCAGCGGAGGTTGCTTATTCAATATTTGATACTTTGGTCCACTAGTCATTGCCATAACATTTTGTAAATTACTTTTAGCCCAGTGACGGACTTGAAGGATAGTGAAAACCATCGATAACGTTAACGATATAAAAACCCAAAAGCAAAAATGGCTACCTCTTATGTTCCCGAACACGCATGTTGCGTAAAAGGCCGAATTTCTAAGACGAATGTCGATTGATCAACTGTGACACAATTGTTTCGAAATAGTCTGAGCTCACACTTGTTAAAAGGCGCTCTAAGATTTGCAACGCCGCCGAAATGTTTACTGCTTTACAATAAAAATTTTCAACATGTTTTAGTTATTATTCTTTCAGTGTACAAACTTCACATACAGCTTTTGAACAACGAAGCTCAAAATTTGCCCAAAACTTAAAAACAACTAATCTTGAACAATGTATAGGAACAACGTCAGAACAACGTAAGAACAATGTATGAACAATGTAAAAACACATAAGAACGATATAAAAACAACGTAAGAACAACGTAAGAACAATGTAAGAACAACGTAAGAAAAATGTAAGAACAACGTAAGAAAAATGTTTCTGCTAACAGTCGTAATCGTTTTTGTAATCGTATTTGTAGTCGTAATCGTCGTCGTAGTCGTAATCGTCATAGTAGTCGTAACCGTCGTAGTAGTCGTAATCTTCGTCGTAGTCGTAATCGTCATAGTAGTCGTAATCTCGTAGCAGTCGTAATCGTCGTAGTAATCGTAATCGTCGTAGTAGTCGTAATCGTTGTAGTAGTCGTAATCGTCGTAGTACTATTAAAATTCGCATTCTTGATATCATTTGGCCTTGTTTATTGATAATAATGATAATGATATGACTTTTTTCGGGAATATTTGCACCCTTGCAGTGTCATTTGCGGCCCTCGCGAAGACACTACGCGGGCGCAAATAAACAATATTCCCTCAAAAAGTCATGTTGTTCCCTTAGTGAGGCTCTGTCAAGAACAATGAGTCTCGACCAAAACTGATTTCCTGGTTCTTATCAAAACATGTTTATGTATATCTGTACAACTGTATTGAAAATGGCCAAGAAGCTTTGTAACACAAGCCTATGTGAGTTATATTTGCAATTAATCAGAATGACAACCGTTGTATCAGTCCAAAATATGAAAATCCCCATTTCAGTTAATTTTTCTGGTAGATCACTCGTTGTATTCAAACTTTCTCTCGTAGTCAAACTTTGCATTCATTAAATTTGCAAATTTTGTGAGCACAAAAAATTCAATCAGCTTTGCTCTTACAAATAAAGCCGGAGGAAACAGACTAAAAAATAAATATTTAATGAGTCACACTTAGCATCGTTAAAATAAGCAAAATAAATTATTGAAATATCAAAATACGATTTTGAGCGAAGATGTTTCTTCTCGTAAACAGTAAAAGTGCGATCGATTTCAACCTGTTTTTTAAACATGGAAATTACACAATTAATCCAAGAAATATCGGAACAGCCGAAGTTCTTATTGAAACAAAGAATCAGTTAATATAAGATCAAAACATCCTAAGTGTTTTTTTTAAATCATAAAGTGTAAAGATTTACAAATTCAGTATAGTACTATTAGTAGATAAAATAAGTAGCTGAACTTAGGTCAAAATTAATCTCAGTAGATTAATTTCTTTTGGTCGGCATTATACGTGAGAAAAAGGTTTTTCGAACTTAACTGTTTTCGACCAAAGCACAAACAATTTGAATCTTTCTAGATTGCGCCAGACTTTGATTCAATTACATCCGCGAACTCGTTTTTTACACTGAACTTTTCAAAATAATTTTTATAATAGCACTGAATCAGTAAACTGAGATTGGCAAAAATAAATAATGAAAATGAAACATGTTTAAAAGGAGGAAACTTTTTAATTTATGTTTTGCCTTTTAATCAGTTGCAAACTTTGCCTTTGATTTTGAAACGCATGATTCTAATGACATTTTCTTTTTCAATTAAATTTAGCAATTCATGGGCACAAACTTGTCAAATCTTTTTAACAAAGCCGCGGCGGTAGCAAAATATTTAAAAAAATCGTCCTCCAGTTTATGTAGATAATTCAGAATAATATTTTCAACCTAAAATTTACTAATACCAGAGGGAGGAAAGTGTCAGTCAGTTTCATTTATTCATTCTTCGCTATATTTTCGTTTCTGCACATGATACACAAAAATGATTCCAATTAATGGTAACGTCATAAACTCAAATATATAAAAATGAAAAATTGATGTTTTTATGACTTGTCAAGTAAGAGAAAAAAAAAAGAAAAAGTCTCTTCGATTATTAGCAAATATTTCACTTCTTCACTCGTCAGTGATGATTAATCATGTCTGTTTGCTCATTGAAGAAATCGTTCGCCACCTCGTCAAAAACCGGACTACCGTGGCGCGTGTACTCCAGTCCATAATCCAGACCTAGACTAGAGAGTTGGAACTCAGTCAAACTGTTCATTACCAAAGCAAAGAATAGATGTTGGTCTGACGGACGAGACATACAAAAATACTTTAATTTGCATGGGGGCGCTTCAGTCAAGATAATACATTTGTTTTTACTGAAAGATTTATATATACAAAGCGATGTTAATTCATTTCTAAAGAAAAATTTAAACCTGCAATGAAAGCTACAAAGTAAATGTCTCCAATAAAGGAACATTTGAAGACCTACAGGCTACAGCCAGATTTAGTTCAGTCTCTCTTTTTTTACCTGCCGACCGATCGACCGGCCCTTCTTTGTGTCAGAAACGAATGTAAGCAGAAAATTATCATATCAAGACTTTGTGGCCCTGCGAATTTAAATATTATAATCCCCTGTAGAAGCAATATATGTAGTTTCAGTAGTTTGATAATACTTAAATTTCAAATAAGCCTGCATTAGCTCCAGCTCGTTATAATGTAAATTGTAATAGTCAAAGCGTCGGAACAGCTTTTCCTGACAAAAAGAATATTTTATCAATTTCATTATATATGAACCTGGCGAAACAACTGGCTGCTTGCTAAGATGTTAGTATTCTGTTATTCATTCAAAAGCAGTGCTTTAAAAACCCTTGGTTAGTTAACACTTAGTTTTGTTGCACTTGCAGCATGAAATTTTTTAAATTAGTCTATATGAAATGCATTTTTACCCGCAGTTGTCCAACAAGACCCTACAAAGTTAAATTAAGCGAAATTTTTTGTGCCTTAAAATGATTCGGTTTAAAATATTAATTTTGTTATAAATTAAAGTTGGGTTTTGTTTTGTTTACATCGTTTTTCTGATTCAAAAAACAATATTTCCTCTGAAAATAATATATTCTCAAATGTCGTTAAATCAAGAAAAAAACTACATCTATTAAAACCCTGTTATTCGTAAGTAACAAAAATCTCTGATTCCATTTAAATTTGTTTTAATCAGATCCTACATAACAGAACAATCGCGACATGAGAGCCGGACGACAGACAATTCGACAAAGTTTTGAAAAAGATGGGTTCTTTTGCAATAAAGACTGATTTGGCAATCGAGATTTCTTTGTAACAAAAAGAAACAGTTAAATCGAAATCAGTAAGTCCACCATACTGCGATCATTTTTATTGCAACTACTGCTTTTATAAGATTAATGAGTTGCTAACGGGCAAATCGCCTTTCTCTGTCAGTATATTAATAGAGCCGCTACTTTCGAATTTCCCCAAGATGAATTTTAAAACCTAGAAGTTGAGCTTGGGTTCTTTCAGTAACAAAAAGATTAAGTTCTTTTCGTCGAGGAAAAATCGTTTTCAAACGTATATATTTTGTTTTGTCGTTTTTTAAAAAAAATATATTTTTTGCGCCGTTGTAGCATTTCTCACTATTAAGGCGATTCGTTCATTTAAATTAAGAAATGGCTGCTGTTAACGAAGTTTTGAACTTCTCATGCCATTAAACTCGTTTTCAAAAAAATAAAAAGGAAAGTACTTACATTGAAGGTGCAACTAGAGTCTTTGCGCCATTTCCAGTCGTTGTTGTACAAGATGTAGTAGGGGTTGATGAGCGACTCGTCTGATCTAATGTATTGCCAACAACGACCACAGATTGTGAGCAAGCAGTACCCATTTACCATAAAGTCTGTTCGTTTTACATATTGATAACCGGTTGCAACAGTCTTTCAGATAAAATGCAAATTGCGAACATCTGCAAAGCGGTTTCCTTCGTTAAGGTTCGAAAATATCCAATTGGATAAAGCAATAAACGAAACAGTAAATATTGAAAGAGATCGTTCTTAATGTTACTGCGCCGCGGCTTCTCATTTATTATACTCAGAATATATTTTCAAGCTTTATAGACCGCAATTAGTTATACAATGCATGCAATGCATATTAAACTAAATTATAGCTGCTAGAAACACGAAATTGTAGAGACATAAGAAATAACGAGAGCAGAGGAAACTAATGAAAGAAAATATTGTTTTCTTTCACCCAAGTTTTTTTCCGAATACGTTGGTTTAACACACTTTTAAAAACATATCAAGTTTTGAAATACTAGGTTTCCTAGACAACTGTTAACTTCAATAAAAACTTATTAACTTCTCACTCTGTCTTTGTGTTTTGTTATGACCGCTCTGGCCGTTACAATTCAAATTTGACAGTCGCTCCTAACTGAATTCGAAAACTTTTCAGTGTCTTGTTTGATATTTCGTCCAAACACGATTTCTGTATACGTCTGTGAAGAAGATTTGAAATTATACGTATGTGTTTTTGTATTGAATATTAAACGCAAATAGGTTCACGCCATCAAAACATAAGCCCTGAACAGAAGTCAGATAATTGGAGGCTCAGGCTGGTTGTTGACATCTTAAACGAAAGTAATAATATCTTTGAATACAATTTTTAGGGCTTTAATTTTTTTAAGGATTGTAAGAATTATCTAATATTCGATTCGGCGTTGAATTTATTCTCCGGTGAAATAAAGTTCTCATGCACATGCTCTGATTAACAGCTGCATTTGAACTAAAGTAAAGAGATTTCTTCTGACGGCAAACATAAAAACTACTATTGAACTTCAAATTTAACTTTTGTAGATCAGTCCATGAACCTTTTTAATGATTTCAAATCTTAACCGTAGCAAGAAGCATCTTAAAATAAAAATAGCTTCCCCGGAAGGGTAACTACGTTTTATAGCAAGTAAATAAAAATGATAGGTCCCGCTGCTGGTCATATATATGAATTGAAAGGTTGATATTTTTTCTTATCCAAGAGTAGGCTGATTATTATATGAGTAATGAGATACTGCGTGGGTAATTAGGACAAGTGAGGCCAATATACACCGGACATTACAAAAACGAAATTCCCATCTTGCACCTGCAAGATCAAACTAGTATTGATGGTGTTGAGAGATTGTCTGAATCAAAGTAATATTACAGGATGGTCCTGAGACTAGATTGTTGTAGGTGACATTGACTGACATCAGACATCATCAGACTCAAATTAAGAATGGATTGTGTGTCAGTTGAATACTTCAGCTGATTTACGATTACTGATTGGTCAGTTTTACCGTATAATATGATTGGCTGTTAAACTCAAATAACGTTTTGCAATATTTGGTCACTTTCGATCCCTGAATTAAGGTTAGTTTGTTCTGTTTAGTTTATTGTTTTTGCTTATATCGTGAATAAGTCGTTTGAAGGACACTGGTAAGAGTTGACAACCATTGTAAGTTAGTAAGCCAGATTTTCAGAGTCAGTTGTTGAAAATAGTAGTTAGTGTTGTAAGTTAAACATAGCCGGCGAGGAGTGCGTCAGTTGATATGGTTTATGACTCGACGCTGGACAGCAATAGGGTTCTGATTAAATTTTTTCTTAAGGCTGTGATAAAGCTGCAATTTTCTGTGCAGCAATCAGCAGCAATCAACGTTACATGAATCTCTGCTTCTCTAAGACGTTTCGCAACAAAGTCCAGATTTCTTGGAGGAATAGGGTATATGTCAACCTCAAGGCTTACCAATACAACAACTCTCTCTAGTTACCCTTAGAAGTTAGATTAATTACAAATTAAGTAAGGAAAAATAACAAGTGAAAATGGAAACTGGGTTCTTGTCATAACCACAAAGGGTTAAATAATCAGGAAGAAAGATTTTGCAGGAGTGATGTACAGTTTACATGATTTGGTCGATTTTACAAAAAATATAGTCGTATATGTCTTAAGAAGTTAACTGTGTCATTACTGACGCAACATTTTTTCTGGGAATAAGAAAACAACACAAAACCCAGTCCAACCGAAAATGTAACTTATTAAATAATATTTCATAATTCTTTAGAAACTCAATATCATTGATTGTTTCCGTCTTTAAGATTTATGTTATTAAAATCAAGGATATGTTTTGTCTTTGTTATTTTAATGTTTTAACATGTACAGGCCGTGGCATCTGCTTTGTTCGGAAAAAGGAAATATAATCTATTTCGTCTTTAACCATCTTGCTGCATTCTTCTCTTTGCTTATAATACGAAAGACTTCGTTTTAGCGTATACAAAGTATTATTATTATTAACTGTACCGGCTCTCGATATGTTTTGCCGAAAGCATTCTGCTTCTTTCTGCCAATTGAGTTTTCTTAAAAGTCTTAACTCATCATAGAAGCTGGCTCCTTGGCTCGCAACTTTGTTCCAAAACGTGCGATTGAAAACGTTATAAAGTTGGAGATCGGCTGAATTCCACTGTAAAAGTTTTTTTACAAGATCTTCAGGCAATTTTTTTAAATGTTTTGTCTTCCGTTGATTAAATTTAAAATAAAGAACGTCGCTGATGTCCCAGCATAACATACGCTTTAGTAAAATGAGAGACTCGTCAAAATATTCTTGTAGCAGTACGAGATGAAAAATGTTCTCTAAGGTTTTTATGTAATTGCTGACGTATTTGATGTTGTCATAGTAACGAGGTTTCAGTCCCAAATCAAACAACATAGCATTTCGTACAAGGTTGACAGACGGATCCAGTTTATTTGTTTTTCCCCTTAACAGATACGAATATAGAAACTGGCTGGGATATTCTAGGAAATTCTCCATTTTTTCCAGTTCCGTATCTCCCGGTACTCCAAGCAAACGCCAAAGCTCGAAGAAGAAAAATGAAGACTCAAATTGTGCAAGTGGATGACGCAGTATAGTGATATAAATAGTGTCTTTTGGCATCAGGGAAGCCATTGTTTTCAAGTTGAAACGTGCGTGATTGCAGAGGATGTCGGGATTGGTCTTGCCCAGCCGAAATGTGTCCACTGAGAGAACAGAAAAAGAAGCTGGCCAGTCGAACCTAGCGAGAAGAACAATGAAATTAGGTTACAAAAGTGGAACCTTGATAACTCACATTCGGAAAATTCGAAGTCCCCACCAACTCGAATTTCAATTAATTTTTCTCTTGGATTTGAAATATTTGTTATTGACCCCGATATCTCAAAACCTTGATAAATCGAACTAAATTTTGTTTCCGTTCGGAGTTTGAATTATCAAAGCTGCATGTACTGTATAATCTGAGACGATCACAACATTTATTTCATTTCGGAAGATTTCCGTCGGTCGAGACATATTCAGGCTTGCCACTATTTATTGAATGTAAAATTCAAGGACTTTTCCAGGCCTTTCCAGGATATTTTCAAACAAATCCATGACCTTCTCGATCAAAAAAAGCTTAAATGTTTTACACATTTTTTTTCAAAAATCAGTTCAACAATACACGTACTATACTAATAAGCTTTAGATGATTTGTTACTGGATAAAAGTCAAGCCTTCGGGAGTCACAGTTTTTATTTTACGTTGTTACACTAAAAATATTTTATCAAAGCAGCTTAATTTTATTAAGTTTGGATGTAAATAAAAAATATAATGTTTTGGCCCATTCCAGGATTTTCAAGGACCACGACCCAAATTCAAGGACTTTCAGGGCCTGGACTTTTTTCCCCCAATTCCAGGACTTTCCAGGATTTTCAAGGAGA
>JAODFW020599451.1:0-11724 GCA_027575235.2 Palythoa mutuki | reverse complement strand
AATCGAGTTCACTCTGTAAATGTTGTAGGGGCACAAATCTAAATTTTTCTGAGAAAGCTGTATTTTAAGTTAATTTAAACCTTATTTTAATTTTCCAAATAAAGTGCTAATGTTTTGGGTTTGTCTTTTGTAATATTGTAGTCGACTTAATGAATGTAATAGAGGCATAAATGTAAATTTTCTGAAGGAAGCAATGTTTTAGATTTTGTCTTTATAGTAATAATTAAAGTTGACTCGGTGAATGTTACTGAGGCACAAATCTAAATTTTCCAAAGAAAGCAATGTTTAATAATAATTGCAGTCCCTTCATAGAGGCACATATATAAATTTTCTGCACATTTTAGAAATTTTCTGAGAAAGTACCCCCGTCGCACACACATAGACACTACTCACACACAGTAGATAAATAACTGCCTAAAGTATATAGCTTCAGACCTCCAGGCTAACAAACATGTGCCCGCCAACCCCAGTGAAAGTGCCCTTGTACTTCAAAAGTTAATGAAAACCCTGTTTATTAGATATGCTTGCTTAGTTGTATAAAATGCTCAAGACATAAACTTGTTATAGTTGCTAATTTTTACCATTTTTGATTTTGTGCAGTCTAGCCACTGTTCACTGGCAAACCTTGGACCAAAGGAACTTGTTCGACATCATGAAGAAGCTGAAGTAAGCACTTGGTAACCAAAATCATGGTGCATGCTTATAGTAGAAATGATATTCTGTGAATTTCCAAAACTTTATGCATGGCTTTAGAATGATGTAGTCAATCATTATAGCAGACAGGGTATCTTTCCATACTCTGTTTTGTTTTATCCTATTTTTCAGTCTCTTTTACTAAATAAATGATGATTATAAACTTGATTTACCCATCATGGTATCCTATCACATTTAAATATCTCTCCCACTGAACTGTTTTTTATAACAACATTATACTCTATTTGGGCTAAATACACTTAGAAGCCTAAGTGGCCAATTGAAGCTGGTGTTTAGCAAATGAGAGCCATCAACTCTCCCAGGACAGAACACTAATCCATCACAGGTTAGCCCCCAGCAGAAGCTGGTACTCCTTTTACCTTCCGCCAAAGGATGGAAAATTGAGTCAGTTGTGGCAGCTACTGTACAAAAGAACTGGAGGCACAATAAATCAACTCAAATAATACATTAGTGAGAAAGTGCTTTGTTATTGATGTTGTTTGCCCATTTGATACCCAAGGTAGTACAAGGGAGAGAAATTAATAGAAAAGTACCAAGACTTAAAGAGGGAAATCCTGAGAATATGGAAGTGTGCAGAGGTTGTGGTGGTACCCATCATCGGGAACGCTCCCTAAAAGCTTCAGAACATGGTTAAATTTTATAAACACGGGGAAAGATCTAGGTCCTCTACAGAGAGCATGCACACTGGGGTCATCATGTAATCTCAGAAGAGCACTGGGGTTGCAAGGCTAAGAGAACACTTGCATCCAAGGCCATGGGAGGTGGCTCGTTGTGAAAAGGAAAATGATGTTTCCAGCTTAGAGCAGTGTTGAAAGACCATAATAATAATATTATAATAACAATAATTCTACTACTACTACTAATAGTATTTAATATTTGATAATTATTATAAATAATAATGATAATGATGATGAAACAGTACTACCACCATTACCACTTGTATAATAATTGTTTATAACTGCAGTAAATTGATAGTACATAATTCTTCTCTCCGTAGGAAGCAGGAGGTTATTTCATTGTCAATGGACTTGAGAAGGTGTTAAGGATGCTGATTCTTCCAAGGAGAAACTTTGTAAGTTAACATATGATGCACATGCTGTGTGTCAATAAGTCTACTCCTTTAACCATGAGTACTTATAGTTAATGTTCAAAATTAACTATCATTTTATAAGTAAGCTCAGATGGTTGTTCGTGTAGATTTATTAAAAACTCAATCCAGGTAATTCTTAAGACTAAGGTTTTGAGATTTTGTCTTGAGTGAACAAAATTTTGCAGAAGCTAATTTGATAGTGTAATTGACAAAGTTTCAAATCTCTTTTAGCCCTTAGCTGTGGTTAGACCATCATGGAAAAAAAGAGGCCCACTTTACACAGAATTTGGTATTCAGATGAGATGTGTGCAAAGAGACCAGGCAGGAGTGGTGAGTACAAGTTTTGCTGTTGTTTTTATTAAGATATTAAAATACTAAGAGGGAGGTGAGGGTTAGGGTTAGGGTCATCAATAGTGATAATGTAGATAATGATTATAAGTACCAGCCAACATAATACATCTCACACTGGCTGTGCAAACTTCACTTTACTTAGGAGTACTGTAGTTTGTGTTTTCAAAATTTTCAAGTGTTGGTTACAAACTGACTCTTGACTTATATTTACATCATGTTCATTTTTCTAGAACTCCATTCTCCACTACTTATCAGATGGATCCATAATTCAGTGCATTATATTCAAAAAGGAATTATTCTATGTTCCAGTTGTATTTATTCTTAAGGTAGGTACTGTTACAAGCATGCTTTGTTTATGTAGACCACCTAAAGTTACAATTTTCAGCTTGTGGAGTCATAAGCTGGACATCGGCAGTTGAGGACTTTATCTGTAGACATAGGGTGCCACAGTTGTCATTAACCATTAATGTTTATGGCATAGTTGCCCTCTTTAGAATGTTGCCTCATGCCTATCTCACACATAGGAAAAAAACAATGTATTTTGCCATTTTTGTTTGATTTCTTCATCTCACACATTCTCAAAAGCTTATTGAAACTTTACTTAAAATGTAAGTATTTGTGTCCATGAATTTTGGAGCTGTATTTCTTCACATTCTAACAAGTATATCATAGCCACTGTCTTTGGATTAGGACTGAATTGTTGTAATTCCAGTCGTACTGTTCACCTGAGTATGGCACGTGGAAGAAAGTCTCACACCAGGACATTCTTGAAAACTTGACAACTATGTTATAGTAAGGTTCTAAAAGTAAAGGTCAGATCAGTACTGAGGACAGGCATGCTGGCTCTAATACCAAATCCTTTATAACAATCGCTTGCTTAGAAAAAGAAGCTTAAAAATTGCTAGCTAATTTAGTCAGCTGCTGGCTGTACACAAACCATTTACAACTTAATATCAGACAACCATTGAATATACACCCAATATCAAGAACTTATCATCAGTAGAATTTCTGGAAATGCATGTAATTTTTCAGTTGGCTTCCTGTTGTAGAGCATTTTAGAAGATCATGCAGTGATCACAGTTACTGATAATGTGATGAAGAAAATATAACATGCATAATGAGCATGAAATCTGGGCCAATTTGATTTATGCTCACATGCAACTATTCAGTATTTTTCTGAAATTATTATGAATGACGATGATGGTTGTTGTACTCTGTAATCTCAACATGTAGGCTTTGGTGAACACTACTGACCAGTATATTTATCGAGAGCTTATTAAAGGAGAGGAAGATAACACATTTCTTAAAGAGTAAGTGTGACAGTAACGTTTAGCAGAATGTGTAACTACCTACTAGTTAAATTTAATCCTAGATTGGTACTTCACCAATCTCATTCTTTATCCACAATCTTAACTCCCTTTGAATCCAACATGTGTCCAGTGTCCTTCAGGTGACAATAAACTGCTGAATTCTGAACAGGGTTGGAGTTCAGCCGTTGATGTTGTTTCAGCCTGGCTCTGATGTACTGAAGAGTTTCTCCCACATAGGTTTCGTTGCAGCCCTCCCCTCCACAGGTACTACCATATACAAGGTTGGAAGGCGGGGGATAAAGGAAACCATAGGGAAAGGGTGGAGTATCAAACCGTGTAAACAGAAAGGGGGGCTGTGGTTCTCTCTGTCTCACACTTGGGACCGGACCCTCTTCTCTGTTCCTCGACATTTGTCACTTGATAGTGAACAACCACATGACAAACTTCACTGATGAAGACTGATGGTTTCAGTCGAAACATCTTTTTATAATTGAGACCAAAATTCCAGAAAAAGATTTAAAAATTGAATTGAATCAGGATTCGTAATAACATTCACTTTCAAGAAAAGAAGAAATATATTCTTTCTAAGGTTATGAGATATATGTTCTTAATAAGATCATCACTGGTATACGTAACTGGTATGTTTTCATGTTAGTTGTGTTGCTACCATGCTGAGGGCAGCCCAGGAGGAAGGAGTAACTACACAGAAAAATATACTAAAATACATTGGTAGGTTCATTAATATTAAAATCATACTGTTATCAAAGCATAGCTTCTCTAATAACAGCACAAAAATTGTATATTTTGTGTACAAGCTAAGATAGCGTCCCCCATGAAGCCAAGCAAATCAGCTATTGTGCACTCTTATCTCTATCTCAGTCTTCCTCATTTTCTCTTGTTGGCTGTTAAAGACTGGATCAAATGGTGATGAAATTTAATGAGAGTTGATAAGACATTCTATTCTCTTGCATGTTTGATCGCCAAGTCTTATGTACTCACATCAACTCTCATTCAAACACTTTAAACATGCTCAAAATTTCCATGAGTCTGAGAGTTATTTACTGTTTGATCGTGAAAATGAGAGTTGATGAAAGTTTTGTTTGTTTACACCAGTTGTTCACTGGTAAAGAGTAGGGACCAGTTGTATGTGTGAGCTCTTCAATGCAACTCTCATTGGCTGTTTGATTGCAAACTCATGATAGTACAGTATGTGAGAGTGAATGATAGTAAACTCTCATCAATGCTCGTCATCGTTTGAGCCCTGCTTAAGGCTTGTACATCTCCTTGTTTCATGTTATCTTATCACATGACCAAAGTATGTTAATTTCTGTTTCGTAATGTATTTCATTAACTATTCATCTGGCATTTTTACTTGGCAACTTATGAACTGGAAAAGCTTCTTAATTGTTTTATGAATTAATATGTCAACTTCTGATTTTATGTATTAATAATATTACAACAGTTATCCGTAGCCATGAGGAATAACTGTTATTTATACAGCTCTAACTGGTATTTTGATAATTTGTTTGGAAGCGATCATTAGAGTCAAGTGCATTGAACATTGATTTTTTACGTTGACAGGTGAAAGATTTAGAGTAAAGTTGGCCCTACCAGAGTGGTACAGTGATGAGGCAATTGCAGAATTTTTAATTCGGTATGCACCATAAAACCAACCTGTATTCTTTCATAGTTTCTTTATTGGTGCTTTATTTATAATAACTCTAACTCATTTTGGTATAGAAAATGGCAGCTCAACTGTTACATATCCTGAGCTAAACTCAGTTTCAAATAAACCAAGAGTGTCTAAATTCTTGGAATTTATGTGTACAAAAAAAAAGACAGATTCAGTCGACTTTCTGTATACCAGGGAAGACCTGTACGACTGTAGTTGTTAAGTGACTTACCCTTGAAAAGATTTTCAAGTAGTTGATACAATAACTGGCTCTTTAGCTTTTAGTTGTGACGGTAATAATTGTTATCACAACTTTGCATTTTATGAATAGTTTTAAGACTGAATACAATTATTTTCATTTCACAGAAAGTGTGTCTGTATACATTTGGATTCACGTGTGGACAAGTTTAACTTCTTGATGTAAGAACGGGTAAAGTAGTTGTAAAGGTGTGAATGAGATATTTCTATAACAATCATATTAGATCTTGATAGCAGCAATAAAGATATAACTTGAATAAAATATATAACAACGTTTTTTAAAGACATGTTTCGGCATGCTTGAATGCTATCATCAGTTTAATAAAATGAATGAATTACAATAGATAAGTGAAAGCTAGTTAATGAATAAATTATTACAAATAATGACGTCATGCACTACAAATAATGCAACGGAAATGATAAAGCTAAAAAAGTAGTAAAGTTGTGTACTTGTTTATTGAGGTTGGCCTTATTTTTATTAATATGTAAGGTTTCTTTAAGTTTAAGATCAATGGAATTGTTGGCTGTGTCAATGATAGTAAAACAAGGTGTGTATAAACTTTTGCAAGAAGGAGATTCGGAAAAGTGCTTAAAAACATGTGAGTTTTTATCGCTTACCGTGTGTTCTTTAATCCTAGTAGAAAAATGGCAACTGGTTTCACCAATATAGTCGAACCATGTCTTTAAAAACGTTGTTGTATTTATTCAAGTCATATTAGATCTATAATGGCAATAATTCGCCACTGAGTGGGAAAAGACACCGAGGCTGATGAGGCAACAGAGGCATGTGTTTGTGTTTCGAGTGTAGGCAGAAAAATGCTCGATTGCATGGAAATGTAATGGAATAATAGGAAAGACACTTTTGTTTATTTTGTATTACTTTTTCGCCAGGAGTTATATTTTCTGTCCATAATAGCGGTTCGCAAGGCGGGAGTTGACTGTGTTTTGGGCTCATTGGCACTGAGCGAGAGCTACAACTAGTAATAATTGTAATGAGTGCTGTAATTTCACTCATCAGTGCTGTAATACCAAAGTTGTGGAGCTAAACAAGTTTCGACCAAAAGCATGTGAAGGCGCCCATGGCAGTCACTACATGGTTGTTGCCTGAACTCTGAGCACAGTGCTACAGTACTTGTAATGACCTAGGGCTGATTCTGCAGAAGACAAAAAAACAATAAGTTAAAGTTTATATTCTTGAGTGAATTTGAGAGCAAAAAGATAATCAGCAGAAAGTACTTAAAATTAAATTAGTCGTTTTCGAAATGCTTTGCAAAGTTTGTTTGTGGTCAGATTTAGATTTTATAATCTTAATCCTGGCCATCCTTAAGGCACATGTAAATGGACACATTAACTCCCAGCATTGTTGGCGATTGTCTAAAAAAGCAGTTATCTGGCAATGTGCATATGCAGACAAGTGCACGAGTCCAAATATTGTGTCCACAGAAAGGGTTAGTAAACACATCTAAATGAGCCTGGCATTATCAACACTTGTGAGAGTGGCACAACGTCTGACTAGAAACTGCCAGGTAACCTCTGACGAGCACAGGACTTCTATGTGGGAACAACAACTCAACATCCCTCCCTCTATAACAAACATAAAATAAGAATCGAAGTCTTTTCAGTTGGAAAGGAGAACCAGGATTAATGTCCAAGCTCATAGATCTAGTCTCCGAAGTGCAATGGCCTTGTTGCTACGGATTGATCTGAGTGTCAACAGTGCTGCGTAAGGTGCTGCTAGGAAGACAGATGGGGAGAGTCATGCAATGCCCTTGTTGCTCCGGGATGATCTTCTGAGTGTCAACAGTGCTAGCGGCTAGGAAGACAGAGCGGGATGACCTGCAAGGCACTTCTTGGGAAACATAGGCATCTGTCACTGGTTGTACGGGAGACTCATTGGTGGTTGTTGAAGTTTTGGGTACGTGGGTGGTTTCCTCTTCATTGTTTTCCTTGTTTCCTTTGGAACTCTGCATATTGGATGCTTCATGCTCGTTATCTGTACTGGGTCGGGAAAGTCTGGAATGGCAGTTTGATGCACCTGAAGTTGGAATGTTGTCTTTTTGTGGAGTTGGTCGACATGGTGATGCAGAATACAGTTTGGCTGCGATGTAGGACACACTTCATGTATTACGTTTCCAACAAGGGAGTCACTACCATGCCTGGTTCCCACATGCTACCATACCTGGAAAAGTTTCTGAACCAAACGTCCTATCATGGCAAGAAGGTGCGTTTGACAGATCTTTGGGGCTTCATAAGGGATGATCAAATCAAGTTGGGCTGGGGCCATTTTGGTGTTTGCATGAGGTGCGTTCCTATATTTTACAAGGAAGTTAGCTAACTTCTGTAAGGGGTTAACTTGTCCAGCCCGATACCCGAGTTGTAATGTTGGCACATATCTCTCTGTTTGTTTACTGCTGGATGGGTGACATGATGCTGTGGTGATGTACTTTATACCATTTAGCCTTAGATTCAGCTGGTGTTGGTTGGGGTGCATCGTCACTCACCAGTGTGTTAGGTAACCCAAACTGTGCAAAGATGCTGTGTAATGCTTGTATGGTGGCTGTGGCTGTTATTGAGCGTATGGGAATGACTTCGAAACATTTGGAATAGGCATTAATTACTGATAAAAGATGCAAATTATCTATTTGGCTATCGAAATCAATGTGGACTCTTTGCCATGGTTCCTTTGGATACTCCCAAGGGTGGCGACTTGTTAGTTGAAGGGTGGCGGGTTGCTAGTTGTATTACATGGGATACAGCTTCTCGCTAGGCTTTTGATGCCCTGGTCCAAACCAGGCCACCATATAATAATTCTTTACTGTACCTAAGTGACCCTCATAGAGTTCTTGCAGAATCTGTATTCGAAGACTGTGTGCACCCATAGGTCAAGAAGAGCTCATTAAATACACAACAGTATGGCTGAATGTTTTCATCAGAACCTTTCGTTTAATGGCCACTTAGGATAAGGGAGTATACTCTCTGGAAGATACAGTCATTAGCTGTGTATTGTCTAATTACTTCAGCAGTGACTGGACGGTGCTCTAACTGCTTGAATTGAAACACGTCTGTTAGATCAACTGTGGCACTGTCTTAAATGTCAGGTTGTGGTAGACAGGATAAGGTGTTAAAGTATATACAACAAGTGCCAACATTGTGCAAACGGACACAACATGTTGGGTCCAGGAATGTTATGTGTTGTTGGCCAACAATGTTGCATCAGCTTCCATGGGGCTTTACTTATACTTTAAATTACCCAAAATGAAAGCAGATGTGCATACAGAAACTAGTTTCATGAAAACCGTCAGTCAATAAGCCAGATATTAAGTAGTTCAGTCAACTGAAGTTCAAGAGGTTTCTGCAAAGAAGAAGTCTTCAGCTGCAAACATATTATTCCACGTTGGAGGAGAGGTTAGGCTGAGATTGAGAAGCATTAAGATATTAATTAAATAATATAATTATAGATAATGATCTAATTTGGCTCTAACCCTAAGAGTTGTTTTTGTATTAATTAAATCAGTTGCAAAACTGCTGTTTGTTTATAACAAAAAGAATTATCTAAATTTTGGACAACTTATTGTTACAGTGAAAAGGATATTCAGAGAAATAGGAGCCAAAATCTTTATTAACTAAACTGGTAAATAATTATTTATAACGCACCCAAGCGATATTCATTCAGTTACATTGCTGACATCATGCCTGAGCCTTTCCTATCATTTTAAAAAGAAGTAAAACTTGCTTCAAATTTTTGAGTTGTTTGTCTTTCAGAGTATTGTCTCATGGATTTGCTTGTTTGTAGTAAAAAATGAAAAAAATGACAGCAAGCTTCTAACTTGCAATCATCTCTATATACTCTATTGTTTCAACAGACTAAAACTCTTGGTTTTCCAGTTTTAGTACACGTAAGCTGTATGCACTGGCAGCTGGTAAATGTGCTCACGAATCCCCAGATAACCCAATGAACCAGGAAATCTTACTTGGTGGTCACCTTTATCTAATGGTACTCAAGGTAATAATGTTACATCTTCATGTTATACTACAATGTTAATTTATATCCTCAAATGAATATTTTTACTAAGATCAACTGTTTACCACAGGAAAAGCTGGACGCGTGGCTTTCGACTATTCGTTTTAGCATTCAAAAGGAAATGAAGAACAAATCTGGCAGATTCGTTTTAAATCAGAGTGAGTTTTAGAGTAAGTTTTCATGTTTTAGTTGTACTGTTTTTTTTAGTTTGGATAACACCTCGAAGTGTTCTGCTCGATACTATGATGTTTATTAACAAAATTATTTTGTATCCATGACATTTAACTAGATTAATTTTATCACAAATTTAAGAACAGAAGAAGCCAACATGTTTTCTTTCTGGCTATCTTTTGTAATACCTCATTTTATCGATTTGTAAAATTTGTTGCAAAACAATTAGCCACTTTAGAAACGAGTTTGGGACTGGGTTGAATGCAGGACCGCAAAGGTGCTTGGGCTCGTTACATGGGACATAGTTGTTTTGAAGTGCAGTGTTGAGATCGTACACGTATCAGATTACCATGAATAAAAGTGATTTTTCGCAAAGAGAGGAATATATTTCGGGAGCAAAGCTTCGAAGTCCAATAGAGGAATGTAACTGCACAATTTTGCGACCACAAATTTGTGTCATTTGATGTGAAATCGCTATTCACTAGTATTCCACTCGATTTGGCTCCACAGTGTACTGAGACTACCTTACAACAAACTGTTGACATACCACCGTTACCGACAGAAGCTATTAATTATGGACTTACCGAAACTTTGTTTAACATCTACATATGTTCAGTACAACAGTCGACTCTACAAACAGTTACACGGTACTGCTATGGGGTCGCCGGTCTCCGTTGTTGTTGCAGAAATTGTTATGCAAAACATCGAAGAACGTGCCCTCACTACTTTCCAACAAACGATACTGCTCTGGTTACGCTACAATGACGATACATTTACCGCCACACATGAAGACGAGATTGGCACTTTTCACATTCACCTCAACGAACAGAACGCCATTATACAGTTTACCAGACAAGTTGAAGTAGAGGGTAAAATCCCTTTTCTCGACTGTTTGGTAAGCCGCGACAATAACACATTACATACCACTGTTTACCGAAAACCGACACATACCGACCGACTAATTGATTTATCTTCGTACAACCCGACCTCACACAAAGCTTTGACCATAACGACTTTAACGAAACGAGCCAAACTTGTATGTAACACACCCGACAGTTTATCCAACGAGAACAAGTACCTTGAACGTGTCTTTCACAAGAACAACTACTACGACGATTTCATTGAACGTAACATTTACCGACCCACCGACGACACTGACATAAACGCCAACCTAACTGCAACCACCACAGCAACTGATACCGTACAATAAGGTCTGAAACGATCACGGATCTTACAGCCCTACAATATTCGCGTTGCACACCAACCTATCACTATACGTTACGACATTTACTGACTAACGTCAAGGACAAAGACGAACCTAATAACAGACAAGGAGCGATTTACAGAATCAAATGCTCCGACTGCCCGGCCTCCTATACCGGAGAGTATTCTATTGACAAACCATTCCTCGCTTGACTCTGAAGGTGACTTCCACACAGGTTGTCGAAACGTTAGTCACTGACATCGACAACAGTCCTTCTCAGGACTACAATAACCCGGACGATCTGAACATACGATCTACTGTTACTCCTGGGTTCAAACCATTCACTGTTTATCATTAATTATATTGTAACTTATCAATATTCATTACTTTTTTAGCATAGTAAAGCACTTGAGACAACAAGTGGTTTAGCACTGCAAAAATAATTATTATTATTTGTTATTGGGAAGGTAAATGGAATGAAACTGCAACATTTCAAGCAGAAATATATGTCGACTTGATAATTTACAAGTGTATAGATAATTTAAAATTTACATATTGAGTATAACAACACCTTGGCCTACAATTTACTGAATCACTTTGCACATTTACAGAAGATGATTTTCTCTTATAAAAAGCATTTCATTTATCAGTATTATTATTATTATTACTATTATTATTATTATCATCATCATCATCATTGTTATTGTTATTATTATTATTATTATTATTATTATTATTATTATTATTGTCATTATTATATGCTGTAAATTTCTGTTGCATTTGAGAGAAAGTTGCATAAAAGTTAAGCACTCAGTTTTGTGTTGCTAACTTTAACTACATTATACCAGCCTTATTTACACTATGTGGCTTCAAAAAAAAATGTGATTTAAAGTTGTTAATCAAAAGTCCTTATAACTTTTCAAAGGAGAAAAG
>JAODFW020598428.1:0-11725 GCA_027575235.2 Palythoa mutuki | reverse complement strand
GTGTCGCAAGAATGCATAATTATTCACACAATACAAAACCTTTTTGATGATCGCCTAGAACAACACAAAGTCATTAAAGTGGGTTAAGTTTTTCTGTCACTTATTCTGCTTTGAGTTTTCTAACAGTACCAAATAATATTGCGTTTATACACGCTTGTTTTTATAAGAATAACTTTATCTGAACAAAGAAGCTAAATTTGGCCAAAATGTAACTTGTAAGAGCAAGAAGAAGAACAAGAAGAAGAACAAGAAGAATATGATGAATTTATGAATATCAGTACATGATTTTTACCCTTTATCAATATATAAAAAGGTCCCTAGAGTACAAATGTGATATAGTTAACAAAAAATTATAAATGCTGCACAGTACTCTTTCTCTCCTCAACAAGTTGTCCCCTTCGTTAAGATTTTGTTGAGCCATCTCAAATTTTGCTTTTGTTGTCCTTGTCACTCATACCATTTTGCATTTTGCATAGCTCATTCGTTTGAGTTCGAGCACTCTGGTATGCAAAAACAATTCACACTTGTAAAGATATAACTGCGTTATTCGGTTAATATCTTCAGTCTCAAAATCTTCTCTGAGCTGCACTGACGAGTCCTTAAAGGGCAAAACACAGTGACAGAAATAATAACAATGACATGCAGTATTGTGACAATGACAGTGACAGCAACTGCAACGAAACACAGCGACCAATACATTGACAACAACAACAAGAAAGACAGCAACTAAATATACATTTCGGCGAGGAAGGGAACAACAACAACAAAGTTAGAAATAAATATAGCATCTTTTTTCTCCTTCCAACACACTCGTCCGAAAAAATTGGTTTGAAGGCTCCGACCGGGACTCGAACCTGCATCACCTGGTTACTAGTCAGGCGTGATAACCACTACACCACCGGGCTCACCGTGCTGGTAACATAGCAGATTATGGGGTAAAGAATTATTGAGTGTGGATGATCCCTCGGACCCAATTTTTTCATCACTCGAGTGTGTTCTTCTGCCTCAAAGCCTTATACCGTAATTTGCTATGTTTAAACGCGGTACCTTGGCCCCTAGTGGTATAATCAATAATGGTATCATCTGATCATTATTAGTTTTGACCGATGGCCTTTCATCTATTTGCAGTTTTTGTGTCTGTTAAGGTTACCGTATACTTTCAGGGGTGTTTTGCGTTAAAACGATACAGTGGATCTGTCTTAAACCATAGATACCTAAACCCATATATCGAATTAAAGCTTATAGAGCTGGCTTTCGAACTATACTAAAACGTTTGAATTTAAATGAAATTTTCGATTTTTTTACGTTCTCTAAAAACGAGCGAAAACTCGCCTTTCGAGAGTTCTAAGTCACAGGGAATTTGTTCGTTTTACCTAAAATTTTCGCAGTAGCTTCTTCAATATATATGCAGAACAAAAACGTGTCTGCGTTTTTTGTTTTTCGAAAAACGTTTTGTTTTAGAGCAATTTTTGTACGGTTCCTAGACTTTTTTTAACCCTAATTCGAAAAAGCGCCATAACTTTTCTCTGCAATTGAATATGAAAAAACGCAGACACGTTTTTTTAGCACTCTTGGTATGGAAACTGGCGGATTGATTAAATCATTAAATATCAATAATCGCTGGGACTTGTAACTTTAGAAAGGCGATTTTGTCGCTTATCTCTAGAGAACGTAAAAAATCTAAAGATTCATTCAATTTCAAAATTTTTAGTATAGTTCGAAAGCCCGCTCTATAAGCTTTAATTTGATATATAGATTTAGGTACCTACGGTTTTAAACAGATGTGCCGTATCGTTTTGATGCAAAACACCCCTGAAGGTAAACGGTAACCTTAAGGCAGTCCTTTAAATAAGCAAAATAGCTTCCTGGACTGCCTGCCAAATGTATGATAATTACATGTAATTTATTACTATAATTTATAAAAGCAAATAAAATAAAATAAAATGAACTGAACTGAACTGAACTGAAGCTGATGCACTTCTGCAGGAAAGTGTCGATCTTCTTCTTATCGGCTTTGGTCATTCCCCATGTTTCACATCCATATAAGAGTACAGCCAGGACGTTGGTCCTCAGTATCCGTATCTTCCTGCGCTTGCTCAGTTAAAGGTCACTCCATATCTTCCTCAGCTTGCAAAACGCTCTTTGGGCCTTCCTCACCCTTGCCTCGATTTCCTCTTTGGCTCCTCCCGTGAAAGTGATTTCCGACATAGGGTAGGTGAAGGAGGTCACGTCCTCTACCTCTTCTGAGTTCACTGTAATGGGGCTGTTATTGCTGTTGTTCAAGCGCATCATTTTAGTTTTTCGGGTGTTGACTTTCAGTCTGAGGCAAGCTCCTGTGTTAACGAGTTTGTTCACCTTGTCTTGCCTCTGTTTGTTAATGTTCAATAACAACACGATGTCGTCGGCATAGTTGAGCTCTTCTATGGGGCGATGCAGTGTACATTGCAGGCCGCGTCTGGCACCTTCAGTTGTCTGGTTCAGCACCAAGTCGATGGCCATGAGGAGCAAGAGCCGGGAGAGTGAGCAACCCTGTTTCACACCAGACATCACTCCAAAGGAGTCACTCGGGTCACTCTTCTCCAATGCAGCGCACTCGGTGTTGGTGTAATGTGCAGTGATGACGGCAATGCCTTTCCGCGGAATTCCGTAACTCCTTAAAACGTTTCACAGTAGCTCCTGATGTATGCAGTCAAACACTTTCTCGTAGTCAATGAAGCCTGCGTAAAGGTGGGCACTCGATCACTTCAGTGCCCGATGATGTTGCGTAGGGTGTGAATGTACTGTCCTCGCTGGGGATGCTGTCCACTTCAACGTTAATCCTACGGACTAGCAATCGGCTGAGGACTATGGCAGGGACTGAGATGTGCGTAATGCCTCTCCAGTTGGTGCATTGGCTCAGATCCCATTTTTTGGCAGCTTCACTATCAGTCCGTCTCTCTTCTCCTCTGGCACATCTCTTCATTTCACACACATTACAGCAGTTCTTCTAAGACCCGTGCGATACTGTCCAGGTTTATTTTAAGTTGCTCGGCTATGATGGCATTGCTCCCTCCAGATTTTCCGTTCTTCATCTGTCGTATGACCCCTTTGATTTTTTATTGTTGTATGTAGTCCGTTCGGATCGTGTCCATTTCTGGCAGATTCACTCCCTCAGTCAATGGGTGATCAGGAGCCGGCCGGTTGAGGATCTCCTCGAAGTTTCCCTGCCATCTTGTTTTCACATCTTTTCACTCGTTCGCAGCTTTCCGTTCTTGTCCCTGACTATGTCCATTGTTTTTCTCCACTCTCTATATATCGTTTGTGTCGCGTCGTATACTCCTTTCAGGTTGCCATTTCTTGCTGCTCTTTCAGCCTCGCTCGCTTGTTCGTTCGCCCATTTTCTTTTGTCCTTCCGTAGGCTTTTCTTGACTTCTTGGCTTGCCTTGATTCACTGGCGCTCTTCAGGCTGGCTGCCTCTTTCTTCCGTTATCAAGATGGCCACCGCTGTGTACGTATTCCTCCTCTCGTTCCGAGTAGATGATGGCGGCTCCGCGCCATCGCTGGTTCTCAATCTTCCAAATCCATTCCATCTGCACTCACTGATTCCTGATATTCCAATCTTGTATCTTCTTGCTTCTCTCTCCACTTGTGCTGTCTTTCCTGTGATGTACATTGCTTACGTTCCAGCTTTCAAATCTTGTAATGGTCATTGGTCGTTCGGCAATTAAAAATTTTGTAATTGTCATTGTAATTAATAACCAAAGTAGGAAACACATAAATAAAAGCAACTTTTTTTGCAAATTTGCAAATTACTTTATTGGACGTTTCTATTTAATGCCCTTCACAGAAATTGAACATATAGAATTTCACTTGACTTTGTTAATCCTCCAAGCCATTCCTATCGAGATCGAAAGGAAAACTACAGGGAGTACATTTATGATCATTGATGGCACAAATTGCTCACGCTGATTTTCAATATATTTTAACGCGTGGGACTGATTCTGGATTTAGCACCAAAACGAGGGTGAGTGGACAGGCGGGAAATAAACTGCAGGCCCGTTGGTTAAAGACTTTGTGTGCGCGCCAACAAACTTACCTTTGGTTTCCCGCCTGTCCTCTGACCCTTGTGTCTGTGTTGAATGCAGTACCCGACGCGCGCACCAAATATCGAAAATCAGCTACAGGCTGGTACGCATCCGGATGTTTAGTTGGGAAATGCGTGGAAGTGTCGAAAGCACGAACATTCTAGGGAGTCCTGGGGCAAGCTCGCCGGAAAACTTTAAAATTCAGGTTGTTTGAAAACATATTTTCTGCGTTATAATCTTGATTGGCAAAAATGTCAGAGAATTTAAAATAAGTAAAATTCTGAGTCGTTTTCACAGCTTATTATCAAGCAGTTTTTGTGATTGGCAGGAATTTGTTTTCGTTTCTTGACGTGGACCGCAGGTCAATGGTAGTTTTCACCTGTTTTTACTGCAAATACACGCTTTTTTATAAGAACAAGTTTATAAGAACAACGAGGCTCAAATCTGCCAAATTTTAAGAACAATTTAAGAACAAGGTCAGGCTGAGGCTTGATAACTAGGAAAGTTTTTGTGGTAGAAAGCTGACTAAAACTTAGCGATACAGCATATAAAATACCAAAAGATTCAATGTAATATAAAGACTCAACAAACAACGAAGGTAGTTCGCCTCTAAATGTAGCCGTACAATATATGTGTGGCGCAAGGCGTTTCATTTTCCAATACCTTGTTTTATTTTGTTTTTTCTTCATTAATAACCACTCACAGAAACAAGAACAAATTAAAAACAAATTGATTCTGAAATCGCCAAAAAATTAAGAACAATGAGCCTTGGTAAAATTTGCTGGTTCTTATAAAAAAGCGTGTAATACAGGACAGTGCTGGCTACAGCTGGCTGGAAATTTTTCCCTCAGGTTTCGACTTACGCTTGTCATTATGACGTCACTATGACGTATCCTATCAATAAAGACACAGTTGTGAACAGCTATTTCTGCCGAAAATTTAGTTGGTTAAATGGCTCGGTTCTTAGAGACAGCGCGCGTCCAATTTCGCATTTGTGGCGCCATATTGACGTCACTGTGACATTCTCCGATAAATTTGTCTACAATTATTTAAATTGCGTTTGGTTGGAGACTAAAGACAGCTACGAATAAGTTCTTTATGACACATATACACATATGACACAAGTTAAACCACGTAACCTCATGTTCGTGGTAGACGAGATTCGTTTAATACACAAACAAGATGTTCGTAACAACACTTATATTTCGAGTCTATTTCAAAGTCATCGTCAGAGTAAATGCTACATGCAAATGTGCTATCAATATATAGACTAATAGAGGCTATAAGATAATTAGTTCCCTAGAGGCTTTCAATCCAGAGTTAAGTAGAGCCCTTGCCAATTCTTAATAGCTAAGGCTTCTAGTCCTTCCAGAAAAAGTAAAATGTTCCAATCTAGACTTATTGCTTACAGTGATATTTTCACGTACTGTCTGAGCGAGACTTCTTTGAGTTTCAGTTGATCTTTGAGCGTGTGAAGTGAGGCGGTTTTATTCAGTCATATTAAAGAATTGCTTAAAGGCCGTGTTACACGAGTCAACTTGCAACGACGATTTTCCGCGCGACAATGTTGTCTGTTGTGTCCAGAGTTTTTGAGACCAATTCAAAAACTCCCAACATGTTGCGCGAGCCCAGTGTTTCGCAGAAAATCGTCCCCGGTGGAACAATTATTCACGACACTGTGTTGCGCGGTAAATCGTCGTTGCAAGTTGACTCATGTAACATGGCCTTAAAAGACAAGCAATTTTTTTCTCGAAAACGACGATCGTCACAAAAGTCCGTAAAAACTGGGAAATCGTTAAATATTAAATTTAATGACAAGTAATTAATTTAGAACAACCTGCAAGAAATCCTATTGGACCGACCCAGGCTAAAAATACCAACAATTCAACGAACCGTGGCCTCGGTTCCATGTTGGGGACTGGGTTCCAACTCGGGGTGAAAGACAACTTTGCGAAGTCACAACAACAAACAGTTCTCGTGCGATTCGCAAACAATCAGCAAGTATCGACGAAATAAGACAATACAATCGAAGTTTCTATTTAAAAACAGTGTTTAAGACGACCACCAGCAACTAAACTGCCGGTGTACAGCGGATCAAAATTGATCAAACTGGGTATAGCAGTTTAGTTGTTGGTGGTCGTCTTCAACAGTGTTTTGTATTTACCTCACTGGGTTTTCCAGTATTGCGACCACAGATCTATTATACAGATCCAACTAAATCTGCTAATTAAAATATTTCTACATGGTTGGCCATGTGTTTTACTGCAGGATTACTTTTTATCAATCCGTAGTTTGACTTGTCAGTGAACGGATATGCGTATGAGTTGGAATTAAGTTACTGGTTTTGAGCACAAATACTGAATCACTAGCATTGCGTGTGGGTAAGTTTTTCTTTGCTACACCGTACTGACGAGTCCCAAGAAGGACGAAACAGCTGTCTATGGTTGCAAATCCTGGCTGATTCAGCTCTTATTCTTATCGGTTCACTGACAAGTGTAACTGGGGAAATTGCGGTTGTGGACTCAGGAATTGTAGAGACGCACTCCAGAGAGGGATAGGGTCGAACTGCTTTTATTCTACTGGTCAATGAGTTCTACATCTGTACTCGACGATAGTTGGAGAAAAAATCTCTCAATCTACGTTTTTCACAGCAATATCATTGTAGTTTTTATAACTGACATACACGTGAACATTGCTAGATGAAAACAATTTAGACCCTTGATTTTTCATTGTGTCTGACTTATGATTGACACAAACTACATTAGCTGAGGCCGAGAGCCGAATCACTAGTCACCGACAAAGAGATATGTTAAAAGCATCCTGTTTTCGAAAATAAAACAGACTGGCCGTCTCACTCTCAAATTCCGCTTTTTAAGGGTTTTGTTGATTCAATAGAAAGGCAGTCAAGGTTAACTTGCATGATAATCCTTGCCGCGGCATTTTGAGCTCGCTGTAGTTTTGCAATTGTATTAGCTGGGAGACCACATATAGACTATTACAATTGTCAATTCTGCTTCTGACAAATGCGTGGATCAGTAGACTCTTTATTTAGGTATTTCCGTATTCGTCACTCGTGGTCACTCGTGTGTACTTTTAGAAACGATCTGTCCGTTTGCCTAAATTTTATCTCCGGATTTATTGCTGTTTGTAGAACAACAAATGCCCGGTAATGTGTGCCCACATGCGTTAGTTGAATCTCTCAATACATTGTCTTCAAAAATATTTTCATTAACAACTTGAGCACCATTAGTGGTCTGACGGCATCAACTATCACGCGATAGAAATATCGACCTCATAATCTAATTGTTACTTAGAAACAGATTATACAGTTCTAACATTTTAAATTTTAAAAGTACAAGTAAGCTTTCATTTTGTATTTAGCAAGTGATATGTAAATTGTATATTAAACATACATATATCCGTAGTAACTACAACTATAACTATAACTATAACTATAACTATAACAATAAATATTTTTTTTGCACCTTTAAGTCTAACCGTTAATTAAGAACAAAATGTTAAGGTACTTTAAGTTACTTTAAAATATATATATATATAGGTTTGAAATGCTTTAGTTCGGGTGTACCCATTACGTCAGTACTTGTGCCAGTACAACCGGCCAAAAAACTTCCTGTAACTTTCAAGCCTCCGATAGCAACCGAAAATAAAGATTTTGAGCTGGAGTTAAACTATGATAGCCCGCGATAAAACTAATATTTATGGACGCGACCGAATAATAAATCCTAAGGCAAAGGCTAAAAGTTGTCTTATGATTGAATCATCGTTTTGTCACGCATAAGGATCAGTGGTTTGAATACCACCGTACGGTATGAATATCGAGGCCGATATTTGCGAAATTTTAAGAATATTTTATAAGCATCGTTGTGAGACTGAAATTTTTAAAAGAATATGATTATGCGCGTTGAAAATCTGTAAATACAATTTAATTATATACTTTTACTTATTTGTATAAAATTATTCCTTTCTCCGAACGGCAAAACTGGCCAACAAACGAAACACTCCGCTTCACTAGCGATAGCTAAATGTATGAAATGTATTTTTGCAGTACAAAATATGTACAATTCATAAGGCATGAACAAGAATATTTTTAGCCAAAAATTGGTAGAAAAATGACGAATATACATAAAAGTCCGTGAATAGAATGCTGTCTCGCTACCGCTCATACAATTTTCTAATAACTGTGTAATGTAAACGTTCAAAGAATTGTAAAAAAGGGGTACTAATGATTCTTGAATACATGATTGATTGAAAATGTCCTGGTCTTATTTTTTCACTGCAACACTTGTCTTAGGCGTAACTTCGAAATGCTTGACAATAAAGTCTGAAATGTTGTTAGAAGTTGCAGTAGAACTATCGATGGCAACCAGCGACTGAAAAACAAATACAACGTGACCGGATTATGAAACATTTTATCTAAGATTTAAAAAAACTATTATGTTACCCATGTCGGTCGCTGCCATTTAGGCAATTATATCTCAGTTGTACCAGTAAAATAGCTAATTTCAGTGTTTGTATACATGTAGAGGTCAAACTACAGTTTGTGCCGCTATTTTATTTTTTTGTTTTTGTATCCAAGCAATATGGCAGTGTCAACAAAAGTTTGCCATTCACCTCGCCACGTTGACTCGAAAATTCCCTCCGCGCTTCGTTGGATGTTAATCATGGCTTCCGGCTAAAGAAAAGCCAGCAGGTCTCGACTTGCATTTGAAGCAAACACTTCATATGGTTTGACTTTTCTTCAGATCTGAATTATACGCAACTACAACTATAGTATTTCTTGCACCTTTGAAGCTTCACCGTGCATTGAGATCTCTCTATCCGTTTGGCGTTTGTTTAGTGCTTGTGCCAGTACAATGAACTTCCTGTAACTTTAATTCAAGCTCTGAGGAAAAGGCTGCAGAAAAAATTTTGAGCTCGGTAGTTAAAGTATTTGACAGCCCGCGATAAAACTAACAACTATCTATAAACCCTAGAAGTTATGTATTGTGGTTGAATCACCCGGTTTTGCTACTATTACTAATGTAGCAGTACAACTGTTGTGGAGAAAGACTGGATGTGAACTATGGCCTCCCGCCAGCAAGTCTTTAGCATTTTATATTAATATGTATGAATGATTACAATAATTTTTTTGCACCTTCGAAACTGTGAACTGAGAACAAAATGTTAAAGACATTTTAAAAAATAGGTTTGAATTGTTTTGCTCGGCTGTATATATCCACTATACGTATCATCTGATAAATAAATACATCTTGTTATTGTTCAGTGCTTGTGCCAGTACAATCAAATAAGGCTAATGCTAAAAGTTATGTTTGTCATTGGTCATATGGATCAGTTGTTACCTCCATATCTACTTGTAATTGTAGCAGTACAACTGCTAAGTTATTTCCTGTGGTAATGCAGAAGTCAACAGTTCAACCAGTAAAAACAAGGGCTTCGCTATTGTTTTGCTTTTACGTCCAATCAACAACAGGGTTTTGATAAAAGGTTAAATAAAAGCGAAAGCGAACCCTTCATCTGGTCATCCTGGCGGTCTCAATTGATAGTGGAGAAACTAAGATTGATGCGGACTGTTCGGGATATTTAACGATGGACTCCCGCAAAAGAAAAGCTAGTAAGTCTTCATACTATCATTTGCAGTAAACGTTTTATGTGATTTGTGTTTTGTAATAGATCTAAATTTTATACGGTACGATAACTAAAATTATAAAAAGGAATAAATAGGCCCGAAGAAAACTTCTATTTTCAAATCTTCATTCGGAAATCGAAGTTCCTTTCGATTAAGAGTCTGATTGAGATTGCCAGTTAAGAACTGTAGAATGTGCACGTGGTTGATCAATGCTTCCCTATAAGCATAATTTCTCTGTCGATAAAAACAGTGTTATTATCGATTTAACTCGAAGCTGTCGTACGAAAACTTTTATAAATCAATTAATATTCGCTTAACGAGTTATAAACAGCCGGAAGTTTAAAATCTTCCACCTACAATCCTGGCAAAAAGTTAATGAAACACCTGACACAAAATGCTAAAACTATTTTAATTTTTCTCTTTAGACACCCCTTTCCCCCCTCCCCCTAGACAATGTTGGTAAAACATCAATTTAAAATTGTGTACAAGACCTAAAGAATTGCGTAAAATGTAATAAAACGTTTTTTTCGCTCAGTATTCCAACATTGTTGGGGGGGAGAGGGGGTTACAAGTGGTGAAATGGTATATCTTGGAGAGTGTTTCATTAGTTTTTGCCAGGATTGTAGATTTTAATTTTATATTTTGTTGTTTTAAAATTTAGTTTAAAAGAACTTTAATTTATTGTAGCATATATGTTTCTGTAATTGCACTTATTATATCTTAGAGGCATTATTAATTTTACCCATTCTTGTAATTATTTTGTGCCATCCTCTTTGCATAATTATTACTGTAAACTACTGTCATTACTACTGTATTATTAAATTTACATCAAAATTCTAATCCATTGATTTTTACTTTGGGTGACTGTCAGTCAGCCAGTTAGCCCAAGAGGAAGGTACTCCCTATACTGGTATGAGAAGGGTGATTTTCATATCTTTTAGGGCTCCAAATTGGTAATTTGGTATTTTTTAGCTTTTTCAGAAAAAAATCAGAGTTATTTTAGAAAAACAATATTTTTTAGGAGTGCAAAACAAAATGAGCATGTTTTTTTTTCCTGAGTTGAAGTAATCTTGATAAATGAATTATCAGTGCCATAGGAATTTGTAAAAGCTGACGTTTCAAGTGTTAGCCCTTCATCAGAGCATCATTTCTTAAAACCTATTTAATTAAAGGTTTTTTTTCTGAGGTTCCCTTCCGCCTTTTTTAAAATTTATGCTACAAGGTATTTTCTTAAGGTCAAAAGTTTTCATGCCTTGGTATTTTTAGAGTACTTTTTCTGTTTCCTGACAAGCATCTTCATCCTTTTTACTCTGAAGTTATCCCCCCAGGGTTTGTTAGTCAGTTTTGAGACTGAAAAGCCATGCAAAGGGATTCCAATAAAGTTTGTATGTATGTATGTACATATGTATGGAAATAAAATTACTCTGATGAAGGCTTATGCTTGAAACAGCTTTCTTAAACATCCCACGGCAATAAACATTTTATTTTGAAACACTGGGGTTGATTTTGGAAATAAATTATGTTATCATTGGTTTTTAGTTGCCTGCATAATATTATAATAATTACCATAGTGATAATAATAATATGAATCACCAGGCACTGACAACCTAACTGAAAAAGAACTTATAACTGCTAATAAACTTGACAGATTTGGTTACAAGAAACTGATGGCTTTAGTTCAAATAAAACACATTTAAGTGACTCCTACACAATTTTATAAAACTGGCTGTTTTTATGAAATGTTGTTCCACTAACTGTACCATTGAAATGTATTGTATACTTTGAATTAAATATTGGTTTTACTACCTTAAAGCTTGTTTACATGCAGTGAGTTGTCTTGGGGAGAAGGGTGGGTTGCCTTGCAGGGTTTCTGATTGGTTGTCAGGTCGTCCAATTTGATGACTGAGATAATCATCTGACTATTTTACAAATTAGCATGACGACTGGGAAGTCCAAAGGTTATGTCATATTACAGATTAGCCCCCATCAGAATGCACCAAATTGCATTTAAAAA
>JAODFW020597417.1:0-11727 GCA_027575235.2 Palythoa mutuki | reverse complement strand
CCGCGAAAACTTTCTTAGCTATCAAGCCTCAGCCTGAGCTTGTTCTTAGATTGTTCTTAAATTTTGGCAAATTTGAGGCTCGTTCGGTAAAAAAAGCGTGTATTAGACATGTTGCGTACAAAAATTATGATTTACTTGGGCTATAAAATAAGATAAACTTGTGTCAGCATGTTATCTACGTACATTAACAACTGTTTCTACTTTTTTTTGCAAATTTCAAAAATTCTTGGTCAGTCGGACGGTGACTGTAAACATAGAAATAAGTGAGAATGACCTTAAACGAATAAAAACAACACTGCTTGGTTGAACCATAACAGCAAAATATCGTTTGAATTAAAGTGTTTTTGTAGGACTATGAACAGATTTTTTTCTCTTGGTAGAACATATTTTGAAAAAAGAAAAACACGTCTAAACGCGTTGGAGCGCTGATGGAGTAAACAAACCACTTCACATTTGTTCGATCCATTTTAGGTCAGCTGAAACACATTTGATTACCGGAACTCAAGTTCAGCCTTCAGTATCTCGGTGAGGCAACGGCGTGATAAATTTTATGTACGTTTATATAATAACCCAAGTTATTCTCCCATTTTGATTGGTTCTCGCCTCTGATCTTTTTTCCCAATTGCACTCGAACTCATACGATTTCCTATACAAATTGCACGACACAAAGTTCAATTACCGCTTTACCACATCCATTTTGAAATCACACGACAAGAAAGGTAAAAATCAACATTTTTATTTATCAAGGAGCTGTTTTTTTTAAAAAAAAGAAAAAGTCGCGATTTAGAATTCAAAATAATGCAATTTGGGAATTAGTCACACTGCTCTGAGCAAATCACATTACACAGATTAATTTACTGTAATTTCAAAGTCTATGTCACAAAAGATTCATACACTCTATGAAATTAAGGTATTGGAAATTAAGGCGACTTAAATTACCGCGAATTTAATGGACAGCGACTTTCGAATAAAGAAAATTTACGCGAAAAGGAGAAAGAATTTCCAATAAAGAAAACTAACGCGAGAAAGACTATGTTGACGATTCGAAATCCATCTTGGCCGAAATCAAAGAAGATAATGACATCACTTCTGACAGCGACAACGATGAAGTTAAACTCGAAATATTGTAAACCTTCGCCTTAGCTTTTGTGAAAGATGAAGGCAAATGGAAAGAAAGAAAGCTTGTAGTTAATGTTTATTAGGTATCAAAAATGTCTGGACAGGTTCCAAATTTGGGGTTAAAATATTGGAAATTAAGAGCGGCGGAAATTAACGTTGCACTTAATTAACGTCGCGAAAATTAACGTTCAACAAAATTAACGCGACTTAAATGAACGCGAATTTTAACGATTCGCGTTAATTTCATAGAGCGTTAATTTCCTATTATAAAGTATATTACAAAAAGGATTTACGCCGACGTCCTCCAAAACCTAAACGCCGTATACTGAATGGTATTGTATTGTGGTATTGCACAGCTAGGTGATATAAACGCAAAGACATGCACAAACCAGCTAAGCGTAAGTTTCGTATAAGAATATTTGTCAGAAGAATTATTTAGTTGTGAACTTTTACTTTTAACTGAAAAACTAAACATGATTATCGATCATAAAATGCCAAAATATATTCTAATTTTTACTGAATTGATATATGTAAAAAGAGCACTGGTGTTTTTGCTTGTTAAAAAGAAGTTTCATTTTGTACCACTAAAAATACACAAAAAAGGCTCTTGAAAGTACTTGAGTTTTAACGCATATTTTGCACACTAAACAGCCCATTACACGAGTGCTTTTAGATCAACAAATTTCATTTAAAAAAGATTTTGCTTTTTCGCTTTGTTCGATAGTGTAACAGTAAGATTTGTTCAACACTTGAAGATTATGATTAAGATAATTTTTTTCTCTCCGTACGTCCATGTAATATTCTCTATTCAATAGAATGCTGGGTCAAAACAAAATTTTACTTTCAGAAGCCCTTAAACAAATTTACACTCCAATTCGGACGTGAGTTTTTTTAATGCCGCAACCGCAACTTTAATATGAACAGAGCTGTTCACCGGCTGACACGTTATCCGGTTTACTGATGTTGTGAATTTGCATGCGTTACTGCTGTTTTGCGTTCGGTATGACTAATTACAGCTTTTACTGGCCTTAACAGTTGATCCACGTTCTCTACATTTTGCCAATCAAAAAATGAAACTCTTTCCACTTCCCAACCATAATCCTCATAGTTCAAGCGTGGTCTTTATAAAGCACTGTTTTCCAGTCGCCTCTCGAGACCAGTATACCGTGCTGATAGGTCTTAACAAGGACTAAACTTCTGTCTTCATTGGGAAAATGGATACATGAACGCATGAACGCATGTGTGCTCAAGTCTTGGCGACAGCTTTGGAAAAGTCAGTTGTCGCTCTGGAGAAGCCGGTTGTGGTTTTGAGAGTTTTTATTCAGTGTTTGAGAAAGATTTGCGCATACGAAGTTCGCACGTACGCGGTAGACGTTGCTGATTCAGGTGGTTGTTATAACCCAAGTGTTTTTATAAAAGATACATGACAATATTTTTGATATTTTAAAAAAGATATGCTTCGATCGACACCGATCATCTTTAGTTGGAGTGCACGCGTTGCTGTTGTTTTGCGTTCGATATACGCTTTTATTTTTCTAAGAACAACTTTATAAGAACAACGAAGCTCAAATTTGCCAAAATCTAAGAACAATTTAAGAACAAGCTCAGGCTGAGGCTTGATAATTAGAAAATGTTTGTGGTAGACAATTGACTAAAACTTAGCGATACAGCATAAAACATAAAAAGATTCACTGCTCAACAAACAATGAAGATATAGTTCGCCTCCAATTCAGCCGTACAATACATGTATGGCGTAAGGTGTTTTATTTTCCAATATCTTGTTTTATTTTGTTGTTGTTGTTTTTTATTAAAAACCGCTCACAGAAATAAAAACAAATTAAGAACAAATTGAGGCTGAAATCACCAAAAAATTTAGAACAACGAGCCTCGGCAAAATTTACTGGTTCTTATAAAAAGAGCGTGTAGTAATCTATTGTATCTTTCACTCCAACTTAAGATGATCGATGGTCGATCGAAACATGTCTTTTAAATTAAAAAATGTTGTCCTTAATGCATTATAAATCCTCTTCTTTTACGATATTATAAAAGAGTGATATTTCATGGTATTTCATAGTAAACAGAAAAGTATACTTCGCGTATAGGTTTTTGGCCGAAAATTTTTTTTTTTCTAGGATAAAACTTTCCATCGGTCATTTTCTAGAAAAGACTGGTAATTTTCAAAGAAATCACCAGAAATCACCGCAAAAGGGGTGGATGACCATGATACGCTCTCTTGTTTTGACGTCACAAATTAAACCTCTGATCGAATGGCCAATTAGAATGCAGATAGCATGATACCGCATTTGAAAGAAGGTTAATAGGATTTTGTTAACCCTTTAGGCCCCAAACACGACAAATGATGTGTTGGTAAATTCTCCCAACTGAGCTCCATACTTTCTATATTAACAGTTTGGGAAAATTTGGATTTTCAACTTCCACAGCTTATTCCACTTGATCAATTCCTTATTTCTCACAACCAGTTATATAATTTTGTTTGAGTTATGTATGGAGAAGTTAGATGTTGAGAAATTATCCCGGGCTGAAAGGGTTAGTATATGCTGTATATGATAATAATACGAGGGCAAACGGAGTGTGTCTGTGTCTCAGTGAGTGTTGAAAATATCTCTCAACGGGTGAGTTCATTTTAGGCATTACTTAGATCTCCGTGTTTAAGGCGGCCCTTTTTGGCGCAGTGGTAAGATTTCTGCCTTCTTCTAACTACAAGGTCCCAAGTCCAATCGCTGGCTCAGCCGAGTTTTGAATATTTTTGTGACCTTCTTTTCCGCCAAAGTTGACTCAGCTTTCCATCCTCCCGAGGTCGGTAAACTGAGTACCCGCTTCTGCTGGGGGCTAACCTGCGATGGATCCGCTCAACACTACAGAAACCAGAAATAAGCACCGGCTCTAATGACGGACATCTTATAGCTTGAAAATAGATTTAGCTTAGCTAGATATCTGTTTGCTATGAAATTATAGACGAGAAAACCTAACCGTTAACAATAAGTCATTTTCTCCATGAGTTGAAGAAATAGAATCGATATTTTCTATTTTTTAGAAGAAATATAATTATTCAATTAGTATTAAACAAACGTGAAGCGCAGCTAAGTAAATATTTTGTCTGAATTCCTTTCTTTCTCGTCCCCAGGTTATTCGCGGCAAGAAACGAGGTTGGGCAGCTGATGCAGTAAGTAAAGTTTTAGTTTGTTTTAAAAAATGTTTGAAAAGTTTGAAGAACCTGACGATACGATGGGTAAAAATATAAGTTGTACCGGCTACCAGAGACACTCATTGGATTTGTGACAAGTTACTCGATAATTTATATTTTGTAAAAGGTCCTTAATTAGTTAACGTGACATGAAACTGATTTAATTGAACACAGTCTCAACAAAAAGAGCAACATTTTAGCAACATTTTTCGCAACATTTTGAAATTAAAAATGTTTTCAGTTTTAGATGAATACTTAATCACAGAAATACGGGCGACCTTGACAACTGAGTACAGTGGTCAGTCCCGTTTTGGCACTGCCTTACTTCTCGGGAATGTTTTTGTGTTGGGCAAAAAGGGAAATTCTTAAAAACACTCTTACCTAATGGTGAATCTTGACGGGAGATCCCTTTTGAGCTTTTAAAAGCTTTAAAACTCCACAGGACTAAATTGTCATTGCCTTTTCTTATAGTATTGTCACGATCGAATTATCTGATTAAAGTTTAGTACATGTTAATTTGTTTTTGCTTGATATAAGGCGTATAGCAGTCTGCGAAGGCGTTTTGCATTTCGGTCAACAACTTCCCATCTATTAACCGCTGTTTTTAAAAACTTTTCACAACATTTAATTTTACCGTATTTTTCAGAGTCCGCAACACAAACTAATTTATCTTCTGAAAAATTCAGACAAATACTAATTATCTACTTAGATACAAATAGATCATTTCTCGATATGGCTTTATGTGTTATCTTAACCAATCAAAATGCGTGTATTACGCCATTCAATCTGTATTTTAACCGTCGACATCATTAGATTTATCGACAACAAAGTTTTCGCCTACAAAATCATTTTAAAATGAAGGGAAACATTTTAAAATTCGTCTCAGTTGAGTTTGTATATACTCAGTCACCTAGGCTGCATTTCGACAAATTTTAAGAAGTCGCAAAAGTGCTTTAATTTAAAATTAAAGATTTTATTTCAGTATTATTTGTAAAACTGCGATCTCAATTTTTATCACGCATATATTTTCAACATATATTTAAAACTGAATAAACGGAGATATATATTTTAAAAAGAAGGAATCCTGCAGTGTATTTTTTCAGAACGATTTTTTATTTAGGTCGGCCGATTTTTAGTTGTAGCACCAGATATACAACAACTTTGAAAAAAGCATATTTTTCATTTAGTTACTCGTCATAATTCAGCATTTTAAGGTTTCAAAAGGGATGGAACCATAGTATCATAGCAAAACAAATAGCGAATGTAACTTTACACTGATATACAAAAAAACCGACTGAACGTCTTTTTGAGCTTAACGGTTAACGCGCTTGGATTGATTTTTTTCTCCCATTTATTGATTAATTTAGGATTTGCTTGGTAAAGAAATAAAAAAAAAACATTTGTTAATGAACTGGGTCCAATTACTTAAAAGCGGATTAATTAGCATTTACTCAGGTTAATCCATATTCTTGCTTCCAATCTTACACACAAAATGAATTTGTGCTACAGTTGCATCTGAAATTGAAAAGTAATTTTTAAACCCCTTAAATTCTTCCTTGGTGAGAAAATTTCTGTTTGAATTTTGGCTTAAATACAAAATTAAATATTATAATCAGGTTGTTCAAAAAGGCTATTAAGTTAAAATTTAAACTGCAATTTCTTTGCCAAGGAGACATTTACGATTCTATTAAATCACTGTTCAGATTTTTCAAGGAAAAACCCTGTTAATCCCAAAATTGCACTGAATTAACGTCTATATGCTTGAGCTTCTGAAAAACCACGACCCCTTAAGAATACTCTAATCAACCTCAAGGGCGGTTGCGTTTTTTTACAACTGTTTACAAAATTTAAATTATAAATTTCAATGCTTGAGTTTGAAAGAATCTTAATTAAGATGTCAGGTTTAGATACATAGTCAAGATTTGGAGTCTCAAAAGATCAAATGTCAGAGGCTCTTAAATCGTTGGCCAGTTAAAGGAGAGAAAAGATAATGTAATCATTATCGATGCTATCCACTCTACCAACATCAACATTGTAACATAAAGGGAAGAAATCGTCATAACTTTATTTGTCAAGAATTTATTCCTCCGTTGTATTTGAAAGTTTCGACAGTTAAAAAACTATTAAAGCATAATATTTAAACATTTACTGTGAGCAGTGCGATTTAAAATCGAATCCACATTTACGCCGGACAAGAGGATCAAACAATGCCAGAATTTCGCGTCAACACTTCATTCCTGAAATAAATGAATCCACTAACGAATACTAATTGGTTTGTTAGCTTACTGAGATAAGTTAATCAATATTCAGATTTATCCTCGACATTGAATGCTCAAACAAATATATAAAGTAGTCGGAGAACTCAGAACACATACAAAGACACAACGGGGCAGTTAGATTGTATTTTGCTGACCGACTTTTTTTCTCGTCGAGCGTGGACAAGGAAAAGAGGTTTGTCATTGAATTAACAATAGTAGTACTTCAGACTCTTAAATTTTGAACTGTCTCCTTTGAGTTCTTTAATATCCATTCTTGAATTTACTTTACGCCATCCTCGTTTGTGCTGAATCGGTAAATATTGTGATCCCCTGACTTTTTGTGGAAAATTCAATATTAAATTTTGTTTGAGTTTGAAAACGACTTCCTCAAAGTGTATCTTTAGGCTTCAGACAAAGTGCTTTAACAGAAAACTGAAGTTTTATTTTTAACAAAACCACCTAATCTAGACATTTATGTGACCTAAAACTGAGATTTGCACTAGCTCTATTTTTCTTAATATCGAATTCTTCCCAGACTAATTGCCTCAGCTCCCCTAACTGATGTTGTATTTCGGTTCATATTCAAAAACTACAGCGATTTTAACTTGTTAGTGGCAGCTTTAAGAAGTCGGAAATTATTTCTGGTTTTTTTTTTTAGTTTTTGAGTTTATTTACCGGTGTGTCTTGGCTCTTGGGATCAATATCAAAACTTTGGCGGCTTCAAAATTAAAGGTGATAATTAATCCAATTCGTCGATATTATTTCTTTATAAAAATGTTATTCGAACGTAAAAACTGACAAATCTTAAGCTTATTGTTTCTTCATCTTCATCTGCATCGATTATTAGATACTTACTGCATGTTTGAATTGGTGGAAACGGGAAAAAAACTTTCCACAAGTTTATAGCAAATTACTCCCTTGTCATTATATGTTTTACATTTGTTTCATCAAATTTTTGTCACTAAAAATTAAGTATCATAGTGACTACGAAATTCATTAGTTCCGTTCAGAATTGAAATATCGCAATCACTTATCACTTCTAGTTTCAAAATAGCACGTCTTTAACCTGTTTTTTTTTTTTGCTTTAACCTTTTTGTGTCGTGAATGTTTTTAAGTTGTCGACGCTTCCTAGTTGAAATGCAATGATTGTAAGCTTTCACGAGTGATGTTTGTGTAGACGAATCAACTGAACAGAAAAAAAAATTAACGGGAAACATTAAGGGGAAGATTCTGTTTCATTGATTTCTGCAAAAAATTAAATATTTTTCAAAAACTGACAACAATATATGTCTTTAAGGCCTTAAAATTGATTTTCATAAGCTTCTAGCAAAACGGATAAATATAGATTGTGGCAATATCGGTCATATTGCAATGTTTATCAATCAATTTTTTCACCTGTGAAAAGGTTTACCCTTTCTCTCTCTCTATCTCTCTCTTTCTATATATAATATCTTATGTTCGTCTCGTTGCCAAGTTCTAAACCTACTTCAGAAGCATGTTAACTTAAGAAAGAATCGGCTACTTTTTGTGTGAAATAATGACAGCAAAGTCTTCGGATAATGTAAAATGTCGACCAACAGCCAAATTAAAATGTTTTTTTCATAATAAGTGCAAATATTTCGACGCTAAAAAGCTCTTCTGCTGGAAGAGCATTTGTTTGTTTTAAGTACCCACTCCAATACAACTTTTCTTCTCGGCAATGCGCATTTTATTACTGCAGTTTTTAAAATGAGTTTGAATTTTCTCGAGTAGTACACAGTTTATTTTCCTCACTTACTATGTACTGAGTTTCCGCTAAAAGTGCCGATCTTCTAAGGGGAAAATAACAATAAACTGAATTAGAAAGTGTGAAAATGGACTTATAATTAAATTCACAAAAACGAGCGCAATGTTTCAATTTCAGTTGATTTCTGAAAAGACTTTTAATTAAAACTTTTAATTGTTTGTTTTACATTTAGGTTGAAATAATAACCTGACAGATGGCACACAACTCGTCTACGAATCGTGCTACGGCGCCCCTAATGACCTATCCAGTTCTGATCGGTTGGTGTACAACATTCGCTCTGGTGGCTATTTTAACCATAATAGGAAATGTGCTGACAATTGCCGTGTTTAGTCGACGGAAGCCGATGCGCATGCGCGCAAACTATTTCTTGACCTCGCTTGCAATCGCAGATATTATGGTCGGGACAATATCAGTTCCAACATATATGTACTATTTAGTTTGTTATTGGCGATATGGAGCAATTACGCCCAACACCGCTTATTTCTTCTACATGGCTGAAGACATTTTTTCGGGATTTTCCAGTATTTTCGCCCTTACCGTGATAGCTGTCGAGCGAGCCTGCTCGGTCATTTGGCCTCTCAAGCATCGAACGGTGCTTAAGCGTGTATATTTTTCTCTCATTGCACTGGTGTGGAGTCTATCTGGGTTGTTAGCATTATTGTACTTCCTTGATGCTTACAAGATCCTGAGGGACCGAATCTTCTTCTACCTCATCATCGCGTCCATTTTCATCTCGTTGTTTGTCATATGTATAGCGTATTTACTGATTTGGGTTAAAGCGAAATTCCGAACATTTCAAATGGAAAACAGAAGAAAAATAAGCAACCGAGCCAGCGAGCACGATAGGAAACTGTTAGCGACTCTACTAATTGTGACATGCGTTTTCATTGTGACATGGGTACCGTTCCATATAGTGAACATAGTTGTATTTGTGTGTACAGTGAAGGCCAGCTGTGGAACTGTTCGCATCAATCATATACCTTTTACCGTGTACACACTTATAAAACTGCTCCACTACAGTAATTCCCTTGTAAACCCGATCGTATATTCCCTCACACTGCCTAATTTCAAGAACGCAGTTCTAGTGTTGTTAGGAAGACGCGACTCGAATTTTCTTCGGTCTTTTCGCGCGTCATCCAAAAGGACAAATGTCTAAATATGGCGTACACAGACCGTATTATCAGGAAGGACCAATATCTAAATATGGCGTACACAGACCGTATTATCAGGAAGGACCAATATCTAAATATGGCGTACATAACGCCCTTCATCAAGAAAGACAAATGTCTAAATATGATATTCAAAGAAAGCACTATCTGGAGGAACCGATGACCAAATATAGCGTCCATAAAGGGCATTATTTGGAAGAATCGATCTCTAAATATGGTGTACATAAGGCGCAGTATTTGGAAGAACAGATTTCTAAAATGACGTCCTGGAAGCGCATTATCTGGAAGAACGAATGTCTAAATATTGAGTTTACAAAGCACATTATTTATAAGTACCAATTTCTAAATATGGCTTCCATGAAGCGTATTATCTGGAAGAACGAATGTCTAAATATGGCGTACATAGAGCGTATTATCTGGAAAAACAATGTCTAAATACGGTTTACTTATTGCCTATTATCTGAAAGAATCCACGTCTAAATATGGCGTACATAGAGCGTATTATCTGAAAGAAACAATGAGTCTAAATATGGCGTACATTTAAGCGTATTATCTGAAAGAAACAATGTCCAAACATAGTTTACTTAGAGCGCATTATCTGGAAGAACCAATGTCTAAATATTGCTTACATAAAGCACATTATCTGGCTGGAAGAATCAACGTCTAAATATGACGCACTATTTGGAAGAATAAATGTCTAAATGTAGAAGAAATGAAATGGAGTGCATCATCTTGAAAGACCAATATCAAATGATGGATATAGAGAATCAGACGACAACTATGGTGGTACAAAACGCATTATCATGTTGTATATAATATTACGTGTAAACATAACAAACATAGAGCTCATCAACCTGAGAGACTGAGATGTAACTATATATTGAAACTTAGCAAAATATTAAAAATAAAATTCTGTCAATACCGCTGTTGACCATCACTGAAATTGTTGCTTTCAAGTTCTTCAAATGTAAACATGCCTCACAGTTTCTGACGAAGAGGAAAGTTGTCTGTTTAATAACAAAAATAGTGGTTTTGAAGCTATACTTTCTAGCAAACGCCGTTCACCGTGGAATGATATTCTAAGAAAAATAATAACATTTCTTTTACCAGGTTTTGCTGTTTTTCAAACGTCTTTTGCATGTTCTGGGGATCGGTATAACTTCAAGCCAAAGTGTGGATCAAAAGTCAGGTGGATTTTTCTTTTTTGTTTTGCTTGGAACCCAAAGTCTTGAGAAATCGGCAAGATGCATAGCTAAAAAACTGGAGTTTTGAGTTTTTAAAAAGTAAAAAAGAGGGCCGACAGCCGATTTAGTCAAACACATACAAAAGTTGAGTAGAAACAAGAGCAGTCATAAACGTTAAGTGGGAAAATCAGCATCTTTGGTGCAAACTCCGGCTTACAAAATAAAATTTCAGGTATTGGCCAGGCTCAACAACGCGGGAAACCATGGGAGAATTCTGGACATAAGAAGACTATCGTTCGAGACCTAGCTCCTTTTATTTAGTATCACTAATTGCATGGTTTCATGTTAAAGCTGTCGTGTACAATATACTTTTTCTCTTCTTGCATGATTATGATTACGATTATTATTATAATAATTATAATTTAATTTCTTCAAATCTAATTGGCTCATTCCGAACTTCGGACAGTTAAACGAACCAATCACCATCTGGACTTCAGGATATCTGACCAATCAGCAAATGAACAATCACGCTTATGTGTTTTGGTTGTTTATAATTGGAAATTATATATAAAAAGAATTTCTTCCTTGGAGATTGTAAAAAACATTGTAAATGGACGCATATTAATAAAATGTGTTTTTTTTTATCTGCAAAGATTTTGCATGTCTTTGAGCCGTTAATTTTCAGGAAATGTAACTAACAATTTGGTAATAGTACTTCGTGTTCGTCCAACTCAGTCTGTTATCATTACTGTGATTAAACAAAATGGATTCGCGCTCATCTAATTTTGTTAATTAGAACAACAGGCCGAATTAAACCGGAACACGAAGTCCTGTTACCATTACTAACGGATAAACTGAATACGAGCAAAAAAATTATGCAGTTTTTCGCTCAACATCGTTGCAAAACATTGTTGCAAAATAAGTTTTGAATTGATGTTTATTGGATAAAATTATTTTAAAAGGCTAAAAAACTTTTGATCTAAGAGTTATATAAAACCAAACGTTT
>JAODFW020596423.1:0-11727 GCA_027575235.2 Palythoa mutuki | reverse complement strand
ACCTCGGTCCCGGTTCATCTCGGGTCTTTATTGATGTATAAAAACCGCCTCTCAGATTTTGCGTGAGGGGAGGTCCTTGTCATGCGCGATGCCAATTCAAGCAAATTCAACTATCTAACAAGTTTTCATTGACAAAGGGCTCTGGATGGAACGCGAAAGCTCTGTGATCGTCTAAAACTTATAGCACTGGTGAAATCAAGAATAATATATAATATATTAGTTATGTCCCAGTCAACATTTGTTTAACTGTTTTGAGTTATTGTTCGCGCCAACGTTTGTGCAGTATGCCAAGATTCTCAGTGTTTTACGGACACCGGTAGTTGCCTTTGTCGATCACACGCGCATTATCACAGTCAATGCAATGGTTATTTTGCGACGCATGGTTGGCAACGCGTGGAAGCAATCAGGATTGAGCGATGTAACAACATTTTCAAGCTTAGCCATAAAAATACCAGCGAGTACTGATAATAACGGGTTTCCATACCGCAGCCGCAACTTGCCTTGTAGGCGGTTATTAAAACTGAAAACAACTCCTTAGGAAAACTTTAACAGGCGTTCGAAAAGCAGTTTTGAACTAATTTTGGGCAATTTCTTGTCGGTGTCTATTTGTTCTATTAGAGGCTTCTTTTTATAAGAACGAGGCTCAAATTTACCCAAATTTAAGAATAATTTAAGAACAAGCTCAGGCTGAGGCTTGATAGCTAGGAAATTTTTGTGGTAGAAAATTGACTAAACAGCATAAACAAAAAAATTCACTGTAAAGACTGCTCAACAAACAATGAAGGTAGTTCGCCTCTAAATTCAGCCGTACATTAAATGTGTGGCGCAAAGCGTTTCATTTTCCTATACCTTATTTTATTGTTTTTTTTCTTCAATAAAAACCGATCACAGAAATAAGAACAATTTTAAGAACAAATGGAGGCTGAAATCGCCAAGAAATAAAGAACAATGAGCCTCGGCAAAATTAACTGGTTCTTATGAAAAAAGCCTGTATATAACACTGTTTCTTCGAGTGGTACCTTGAATAAAGAGTGAGGAGCAGTCGTACTGACACTATCTATCCCTGGTGATGGTTTTAACCGAAAACGTTCGGAAACATTTATATATAGTTCTTACTTCGCCTTTTTATATTTTATAAGGGTTTACATTTAATGAAGGCTGAGGTTATACGCTATATAAACGCAACCAGAACGCTAGAAGTATCCAAAGTTAAAAATTTAAGAAAACATTTTTAAAATGTAATGAGTCTACAATTTTATTAGAATGTTTCTGACGGGCTCTATGAGTAACCTGGCTAAGTTTAGGGAAATATCTGGAATATGTGTGTTTTCCTTGTCTTGTCTGATTGCCCTGGTTTGCTGTGCTGCTTGAATCTAAAGAAAACCTACTGGCAGTATTGGGCTATGTTGATTGATACCAAAGAAGTGTATAACTTTTGGCAATTGTCTTATATTAGAGCACAGGCTGCCCAAGAAAATTTAAGATCGGATCGGATCCATCATCTCGAGGATCAATCAAGAAATATTTTGAATGAAATTACTCTTAAATCAGAGTAGTCGCGGCCACACAATGAAATCTCAAAACTAGCTGGACCCAGGGGGAAGTGACTTCCCAAAATTATCGAATTTCTAATGAAGTACTCAAGATGACGGGGCTTGGGCAGCCTGTGCCTTTGCGCGTTCAAATCCCGACAAGGGCATGCTCGCAGGGGAAATACTCAGTAAAAACCTGAGGGGACAAGTGGAATTTGGAGCATCTTGAATGTTACGAATCAGCCAATCAGCTGGATGCAAACGAGACAAACTCAACTTTACTCATGCTTGGCTGATTCATAGCGGTCGAAATGCTTCAAATTCCACTTGTACTCGCGTCGGTACTGATAATCTGGAGGCCTAGGTGTTGACTTTAGTGTGGTTAATTCAATACAAACACCACTTTCATGGACTGTGGCTGGGTAATTTTCCTAGAAACTAGGTTGGGTTTTGGGGTGTAAATTCTTTGTTTGCAGCGCAGTGCACATTATACGCCACTCCTTTACTTTATATATTCCTTAGGAAACTGAGCAGACTGGCCTGTTTGTTGGCCGTGTCGTACTGACGAGGCCCTAAAGACGAGTTTCTGCTGACGTCAGTGTGTACATTCCGCTTCATTAGCATACAACTTAAGTCGCATAAAGAACAATGATAAACAACAACTGACTTTAAAACTTGAGAATACTCATCAAATGAAATAAGTAACCGAACTTTCGACTTTATATGTGCAGGTTCAAAGGAGAAATCGCTGCTCAAAAAACCTCAAAACAGCCCGAAACAAGAACAATGAGCCCATACATTCTTCCTAAAATTTCCCATTTTTAAAACCACGTCATGAGAAAGAATACTCAGCATATCAATCTCATATTTTCAGAGAATGTTTGATTTGCAGAACAAATTTCATTATTCATAAGCTTTTGTAGCTGAATTAGAAAGAAGACTGCATATGCTAACGAGGCAAAAAAAATTTAAATAGAAACTAGCCGATAAGGCCGAAATAGTTGTCACGCCTGCCAACACTTAGGCTTACTTGATTCTAGCAGATGTAAGGGGTAATGCCGGCTACCCACGTGGCCATTGTGTCCAATAATAGTTGGTTGAAGAAGCTTAATTTCGAACGGAAACTGCGCATCGCAAGTCTGCAAGGAGCAAACTTCAGTTGACCGACTGTCAAAACACAAAACACACTTCGTTCTTTTTATTTTTCTTTACTCCATCATAATGACTTCTGCAAGCATGACAAAGCATGACAAAGCAAGACTTCTGCATAATGACACAGCAAGACTTCTGCTCAACAGCCGCTACTGCAGATACATAACTATAATACTCTTCACAAGTGTTGAATGATGGATCATCATCACAGCCACGCGGACGGAAACACTTCTACCGTAAAATCTTTAAGTCTGAGGGAGAAATAGAGATATTCGTTATATTGATATGTTGAACATTAAACAGTTTTAAGTACGTAAACGTATTCACACACACACAGGCATAAAATATTAATAATAAACATTCTCTGGTTAAGACACAGGCGGCTTTCAGCCGTTACTGAGAACCGGCGATCTCTGTAGATTTCGTCGCACGTTGTAAAAATTTGAAATTTTTATATTTTGAACATATAACCTTTATTGTGAGCTATTTTCGAAAAATACTTCGAAAGGTTCAACTGCGTTCTATTTTATGTTAAAGCCAAAGCGTTTATTTAGTTTGTGACAAAAATTCTTTAAAATATATGAGCGCGTTTTCCTGAACGAGCGACATCAATATGCCTCATTTTCTCTCTTTTCCACAGGCGAAATGACGTCAAACCTCGTTTTTCATTCTTTGTCCAATTTCTTCAAAAATAAAACGCAGTTGAACCTTTCGAAGTATTTTTCGAAAATAGCTCACAATAGAGGTTATTTGGGCAAAATAAAGAAAATTCGAATTTTCACGACATGCGCCGAGTTCTCGATATTTACAGGGATCGGCTCTTAAAGTTATGAATTAGTCGGAAAAAAACTCCGGGTTTTTTATTCGTTGAGTTAGATTTCAAATTCCAATTTACACGTAAAATGAAAATATCAAACACATAACGACACGTATAGAAATAAAAAACATTGACTTTGTTTGAATTGAATTCTCTCATTTCTACTGTTATAAAACATAGCTTTGGTCAAACACACCTGATTGCAAAGATCCAATATTCCTGAGAAGGTGGAGTTTATTCCGTGATAATACAAAGCAAGTACAACAGTGTTCATGAAAATTAAGACCATAATAATGTTTTCAAACCAAACATGAACAACGACTTTACACATTCTTCGCTGAAACGTCTTCCACGGTGAACCGGATTGGTGAAAAGATTTCCGTTTCATCTTCTCTTCTACAATATCCTTTAATGAAGACTGCTGTCCAAGCTTTTTCAGTATTTCATGTTTGCCCACTTCTCTGTCGTAAGCCTTGAATACTTTCCGAGCATCTCTTTGCCTTTTTAAGGCAAGCATTTCTTCGGCTCGTGGGTCAGTTTTTAGAAGCTCTAAACGTTGTAATGTCTGCTCATCTGCAGTGTACGAGGCTTCTGTTTTCTTAAGCAGTTTTTGTCTCTCTTTCTAGAAATAAAGAACAAAAAATAAAATAAATAAAAGAAAAGACGTGGAGTTGGAAACAGAAGGTAAAATATGTAAGTAAAGTTAAGACTTTCACCGCGCTACTTCAGAGAGATTGTGCGCGGCATTCGGTCATGGCCGGATGATGGATACTGGCCTCGTTCTTTTTTTGCAGTTTCATGGACCTCGACTTCGTCTCGATCCATAATAATGCAAACTGAAAAGAACTTGGCCAATATCCAGCCATCTTGACCTCACACTTATTCGATAACGCATTTATACAAACCTCGTGCTCCAAATCACGTATCTCCTGATCGTAGGATACCAGTACCACTGCCAGGACAACATTTAAGAGATAGAACGAACAAAACAAAATGGCGGGCAGAAAGTACACCACGGACCACTGGCCTTCGGCACGAATAACCTGCGGTGAACAGATAAGCTTTAGATAACAATCAAAGGAATGTCTTCAAAAATCTTTTTTGTTAGGAAATTTACAACTATAGTGAATCAACTCTTCCAAAATGTGAGACTTCATAGCCCAGTTGGTTGAGTTCTGGATTGGTAACGCAAAAGGTATTGCCTCTAATCTTGTTAAAGGCCTCAATTCTCTTTAGTTTAAAGATCTTCTTATCAATTGTTGTTTAAAGACGTAGAAGAAAGGCTAAAGGCTAAATCCTTTTATGACCCTAGGTGGTCCACTGAAACCGGTGCTTATCTGAGGTGTCTGTAGTGTTAAGCGGATGAGAGTCATTGACTCCTCCTGGAAGGACACTAATCCGTCGCAGGTTAGCCCCCAGCAGAAGTTGGTACTCATTTTACTGACCTCGGGAGGATAGAAAGCTGTGTCAACTTTGGCGGAAAAGAAGGTCACACAAATGTTCAACACTTGGCTGAGCCGAGAGTTGAACCTGGAACCTTGCGGTTAGAAGGCAGAGATCTTACTGCTGTGCCAACCACGCCGTCGTTGTAGTAGAAAACACGTTTATATATACACTTTCAATACCTTGTGTCTAAAAGTCTATCTCTGCAGTAATTTACTCAATCTTTCCATATATTGTCAATTGCATAGTATTGAAACACGGGATTGTTCTATCACCTTGTTGAACAAATTTTCCCAGAAGTCCATTGTGAGAAGCTGAAAGGCCATTACCAGAGACCAACCGATGTGATCAAAGTTGGTGAATCCATAATTAGGGTTGGGTCCCACTTGTTGGCAGGTTGTATTCGCTGGACATGTCCTACGGTTAGGAGGTGTATTGTTTTGTATTTTTAATATCAGCAACATATCAAGATTATATCTACAAATATATATTATAAGTACAAATCTAGTCACTATCTATTGCCAATACTGTAGTGTGATTGGCTACCGGACTCGCTATCTATCAAATGATGGATAATGCCTGTGAGATCCAGATGCAGATACAGTTTCTAATTCCCCGTCGATTCTGAAGAAGATTTGTACAAAATAGTTGTAGATAAAACAAAGGCAGCAACAAAATATAGAAATAATATTAAGGAAAGAAAACAATTTGAAGCATTAATCTAACAATTTTCACTCGACACACTGCCGAGCACACCTGCACGTGAAAACTGTTTATCACCAACATTTTTTAAATAACTTAAAATTATATTTATCAAAAATTTTCGTTGTTCTTTTGTATATTTCCCAGTGATTTCTACCAAATCAATTAGAATACTTGCTCTCAATATCTATCGGGCTTCCCCCTCATCATTCTATTAGCCGATAGAAGTAGCGAGCTCGTATTCTAATTGTTAAATAGTTTAAGGCTTTCATATGCCGTTGATCGTGCTCAATAAAAATGGAGCTAAGTATGCATAACAGATTTAAAAGTAATTGGCTTGCAGTCAGTCATATTTTAAAAATTGAAAGTTAATAAGGAGTTAATTTAAAACTAAAAAAGGACATCTCGGTTACGATACATAAACGATTTTTTAAAGAAAAATTCAAACGAACATAGCCGCTAATAATACAATGGTTAGTTCCGTTGGTCCTCTCTCTTTAGGCTCAAGACAGATATATCGTGTTAGCTATGTTCGTTCAGGATTTTTCTTTAAAATATTGTTTATACATAGATTTATATATACTAGAGATAATAATCTCCTCAATCAACTTGACCACAATGTTGACTTTATGCTACTGATTTTAATTTGAAATCAGAATGTTTAGAAAAAAATATGCCGTCACTAACACAATGCGTCTGTGTTATTTTTCTACTCTGTCATCGTAATCGTCATCGCCATCGTCATCGTCATCGCCATCGTCACCATCACCGCCACCGTCACCGTCACCGTCAGCATCACCATCATCGTCAGCATCACCGTCACCGTCACCGTCATCGTAACTGTCAGCGTTACTGTCACTGTCACCGTCACCGTCTGCATCACCGTCATCGTCACCGTCACCGTCACCGTCAGCCTCACCATCATCGTCAGCATCACCGTCAGCGTCACCGTCATCGTAACTGTCAGCGTTACTGTCACCGTCACCGTCTGCATCACCGTCATTGTCACCGTCACCGTCAGCAGCACCGTCACCGTCACCGTCACCGTCACCGTCACCGTCACCGTCCTCGTCAGCATTACTGTCACCGTCACCGTCAGCATCATGGTCATCGTCATCGCCATTGTCAGCGTCACTGTCACCGTCATCGTCATGATCATCGTCACTTTAATTTGCGAGATCATGATTTCTAAAAGTAATTTTTAGGACGTTTGGCAATTATCAACTGTCTTTGAACAAAAAAGTTCATACCCTGCCAATGTCGTGTTGCCGCACAACAGCGGGTGTCCTTTTCTAAGATACCAAATACCTAGATCGGATAAAACAGCATGAGTTGTGTACTAACAACAAAGCTTAGCTGAAAGCAGATAATTTTCTAATACTTTAATTTTTAGGGACTTTAGGCGTATGGGACCATAGAATTATAAAAAAAACAAGGCAATTGATGCATTGGTGTTTTAAAATTCTATTTTCACCAAAAATAAATAATGGGAGACTGGGTATAGCATGCATGTATGATGACACATAACAGCCCAGTATCTGGATGCTTTTTTGTGCATATTGGTGGCGTGGTCTGAGACTTATAAAACTAACAAAATTGATGGAGGACTCGTGAAAATATTAGGATTATGCAACGGGGCAAAATGTTGAAGTGTGTTGGTTTAACGTTTTAACAAAATTGCTAGCGGAAATATAGTATTTACAGGTATTTCAAAACAAATTGCATATTAAGAAAGAAGATTTTTTAGCTCCATCCTCTTATTAAAGTTAATAAAAGTTTGGCTCATTTAATATTTTTTTCCTTTTTTTCTATCTGTCTTAAGTAATTCTCGGCACTAATATTTATCACCATAAGGGCAAAATGTGATTCCAGAATTGTTTTAGCTCATACAACTAGTTTTGACCTGGTTTGAGTCCTGGCTATGGCATCACAGTAACATCTCCTTTACTCTGTACTTTAAGAATAACAAGCTATTTTGGCCAGCCAGTTACGCAATAAACGTAAAGCATATTGAAATTGTTGCATTGTTTTTGTACGGCATCCAGAAAATCTTTTGCATTACGGGTCAAAAACCTGCTTTTCTAAAAAAAAATAATCTGAGCTAGTGATTAGAATTTTTTTTTATGAGCAGAGGTTTTTTACACAGTTTGTTATTGATGCGAATTTTACAGGCTGCCTTGGACAATTGTGTTTGCTACATTTATGCTAGAAAAAGGGCATTTTTAAGCCCTTTTATAGAGGATGGCTCTGTTGCTTTGGTAACAGCAAAGCCAACACTGGTGTTTTGGACCAGATTTGGGGAAGGTATTTGAAATCTAGTGGTTATTTATCAAAAAGTTGCATTTTGAAGAAATTTTTTCTGAATGTGCCATACCCCCTTAAGCCTTTGGTAAAAGAACGGAGTATTTTAGCACAGGTTAACATTGCTTCCATATCCAAGTAAATAAAAACACATGAAAAGACCTCCTTACACTAGCTAGTATCTATCTGGGGGAAAACAAAAGATTGGTGTTCTCAGAGGAATGTACAACCTTTTGCACTTAAGATATTTTCATTGTCCTGGGGTGTGACGTCACATGCAAGGGGTCTATACTGTTTTTAAGCAATCTTACTATGATTGTTGAAAAAACGTTTCTCTTGATCAAAAACGCATTTGTTTCTGAGGTCTCCCACGAACATCTGAAGGCCAACAAGCGCCATCACGCAAAGGGAGACTAGAAATATCAATGATACCTCCCTTAGCATCTTCATTGATCGCAATAAAGTATTTACCATTGCACGGAGACCTACAATAGAGATAAATCTGTTCAATTATAAAAGTGATAGCGCCAATGGCGGTAGAAACTTAAACGGCAACAACAACTATAACGACAACGACAATGGCAACAGCAGTTGCAATGGCAAAGGAAAAGGCAATGGCAACAGCATAAGCAAAAATAATGGCAACGATAACGACAGCGACAATGAAACAGCATTTACAGCGACAAAGTCACTGTCAGCAACAATGACCAGGGCAATGGCAACAGCATCAGCAAAAATAATGGCAACGACAACAACAGCGACAGAAAACAACATTTACAGCGACAATAAAACAGCATTTGCAGCAACAAAGTCAATGTCAACAACAATGACCACGGCAATGGAAACAGCATCAGCAAACTGAATAATGGCAACAACAACAACAGCGACAATAAAACAACATTTGCAGCGACAAAGTCAACGTCAACAACAATTATGACGGTAATGGTAACAGCATCAGCAAAAACAATGGCAACGACAACGACAGCAAAAAATGAAACAACATTTGCAAAGGCAATGGCTAAGGCAACGGCAATAGCGACAATGGCAATAGCATCAGCAAAAACAATGGCAACGACAATGAAGCAGCATTTGCAGCAGAAGCATCAACGTCAACGACAATTACAACGGCAATGACAACGGTAATGACAACGACATACTGGTAATGAAAATGATAGCAATAGATAAGAAATTTGGAATTATTTCGACAAACATTTTTAAGATAAATTAATCTCAGTATTTTTCTTTCAATTTGTTGAGAATATCTACATCATAGTATGAGGTAAACAAAGATCAACTGAAATTGCGGCTTTACCTTTAAAAGAAGAAATTGTTCTGAGGGCTCTTAGAACTCGAATTGTTCTTATACCTGACAGGTTTGCTACATTTGGAAACAGGGTTACATATCTGAAAACAGAATATATCAGTTTTTCAGTTACACATTGTTAAATCTAATTATATTTTAGATCATTTATAACAGATATGATGTTTGTACAATATAAATATAATATGAAATCTCTGAAATATTTTCAATTTTAATGCACTTTCACAACTTTACTTTAATGGTTGCTAACATAATGAACGTTTTCTGCCTACTTTATGGGTCAAGTCATAACACACATTCATATAAAAGTCATTCTAATATAATAACAATGACAATGGCAATGACAATGGCGATGACAATGACAGTGACAATGATAATATGCAATACATAATGACAACTCCTTGGAATTGGCTTTTCACATATAGTTAAAAACCCAACTGGTAAGAAGGCTGTTCAGAAGGCTGTTTACACTAGACTCACTAGTATGACCAGCAGGAAGAAAACTCGAAATAGGAACCTCCAGGTAACGAGTCTGCGCTTTAAACCGCTCGTTCATACAGCCTCTCTTAGACGTTGAAGAGGACAAAAGGACAGTGGTATCAAAGGCAAACCACTCTTTGGCGTCAATTAAACGGGATGGGAATGGGGAATAGGGGGGAGGGGTAGGGGGTTATTAAATTTTCTAAAATATTGAATAAACCGGGGTTCCAAACAAATGGCTATCGGTTTGAGTAGACATTTTGATAGCTGACTTCGATTGTTCAACAAAGAAACATAATTTACTGTTATTAAAACTATTCACCTTAAATTGAAAGAAGAAGAACGAACGAAAAAATTTTAAATCATATTTCGAAATTTTGATCATTTGATGAGCGTATATTCGATTTCGGGTAACTTCATGTAAACGCTTGGTAAAGAAGGGCTGAACAACGGAATCCTTTGCGAAGCCAGATTATATCCACAAAATATTCATACACCGCAGGCTCTAAACAGGAGCCCTCTTGCCTAAGGTGTGTAAGTTATCCTGCTTACCAAGGTGCTCCTTACTACCGAGTTGGACCCCCCCGCCCCCACCGCGAGTTGTCTCGCCTCTCCGAGATCCTCATCTAAACAGATCTTTAAACGTTTAAAGGAATAGGTGAAACGTTAGCCCGCCCAGGGTAACTCGGGGGAGGGTTGTCTTGGATACCCAAAACCATAAATAGGGGCATAGTTTTTAAAAATTTATAAACAGGGCGTCCTTAATAAGCTCCGGGGATGGGAAAAGTTGAAAAACTAATAAGCTTCCCGGTACGCTTATTTGGCATCTAGCAGTATTCTTCTGACTTCCATCTTCAGTAAACGTAATCTCAGAGATGATCTTTAAATTTCAACTTCCAGAATCCTAATCAGTTTTCTTGCTCAAATTATGATGAAATAGGTAAAGAAGGCAAAAATGGTGACAAGAAATTTAGTGCCCCCGGGGGAACTACTTAGCTAATTTTTTTTTTGGGGGGGGAGGTATCTGCCACTAAGCCGTTAAGGCCTCCAAATTTGCTGCCCATTCTAAAAAGATTTTTGCGCCAAAGGATGCCCTGTTCTATAATCTTGCTGTCAATGTTGACCCCACATGAGATAAAAACCGTTCCTAGAAAAACAATTAGTTCTTTAGGGCTGCTGTCAAAACGTAGCAAAGGGCAGTAAATAAGAAAAAGTTTGATTTTAAAGACGCCTGTGTTGCACCTAATACCATACCCTGTTCTATAAAACGCTTTGCAAAATAGATATCCCATTTTATCAGCAAAAAGATAAAATCGGGACCCCCTTTGGATGTACTTACCTGTATAGCATTTGCGAGCAACAACCCCAACTGGTAATAACCTTTTTTTAACAACTTACCCAAGAATAACCACTATAAAGTCAAGGCAATTCCATGGATCTCTAAGGTAAGCATAACTGTGTAGAACAAATCCTCGAGCGATAACTTTGAGTGCCATTTCCATTGTGTACACTGCTGCAAAAAAATACCTTTGAAGAACCAGATAATCAAAGTTAAAATGCGATTTTAGGAATTATAGATTTAACTTGAAAGATAATAGCTCTGTAAAGGCAGTGTTGTTGTAGTAACCAATACCAACGCAATAAAATAAGACCAAACTATACTTGAATCAAATGGGCACCGTTAGGGGGTGGAGCTATCCGTTATTCATATAACTTCAGTTTTCCGGAACATGATTCTAGTGTTTAGGTTCAAGAAAGATTTAGTGGGCGTTCTATTTTGTGAAATAAACAACGTTTTCTTAAAATCTGTTTTCGAATTTTGGGTTCTATTTGTTCCAGAAATCCATGCAAACCAGACTAGACAATCTTGATTTAGATTTTACAAAAAGCTTTCCACAGGAAGCCCGAGTAAGAAATAATCATAATGAAATTGTAACTGTTTCTATAACCTTTTTATTCATTTAAATATATATTGTTTA
>JAODFW020595409.1:0-11727 GCA_027575235.2 Palythoa mutuki | reverse complement strand
AAATAAGAGCGAAACAGCTGTCCACTGCTGCCACTTCCTAGGCACCTAAGCTGCGCACGCGTAGTTGTGTTATATAGCGCCTTTTTTCTAAAAATTCTAAAAAAGTCTTTCTTTTCTTTAATAATACAATTGCTTGCTTTTTTTCTTTTTGTATTTTTTTCAATTTCTTATATACAAAAATATTGGCTACAAGCGCAGTTTTCTAAAGAAGAAAATAATTGATTTCACTAAGTTTTAAAACACTTGATTGCCTTTGCTCTTTTAGCCTTGTGTGTAAAAAGCGTCAAGATTTTTACGTGTTTTTTCGGACTAGAGAAGAGTAACACTTTTATAGCAACACTGACAATGAATTAGGGGTTGCAGTGCAATGATAAATCTAAGTTTGGATAATACTAAAATTTTGTTGTTAGTAAAAATTGCATACTCTTTTTATGGGGATGATTAAAAAATTAGAAATAATATTCAACTTCGTGTATTAAGAGATCACCTCGCGATCCTTGAAAACATCTGCTTGTGTATACGGTAAAACAATGAATTGATTGCGGTACCCTTCAATGCTAAACTTTATTTAGCAACGATTTATTTTAATTAGACTAGACGATTTATAAAGCAAAGTCGAGTTCATTTTGGTTAATATACAAAAGAAGTTACGGTTTAAAGCAAACCTACTGTTGATTTGCATGATCTAGGCCCCCCAACGTATCTCTTTCTAAATGTACATCCGTTCTCCAGCAGAAATTAATAACTGCCTGGTAAATACATGCATGTAAATCGGTAAAGTTCTGCTGTGAAAGTTTTTGTTTAACTTTTTTTGAAATTGTCAGTTGTAAATTAGAAAAGACAAAGACAAAGCAAAAAGAAGGAGAATCATAACCCCAAAAAACGCAAAAAAAAAAAAAAAAAGAACCGGAAACCCTTGGATGAAACTGAAATTGAGTGGCAAAAAAAAGTTGTCGAAAAATTTGCACGAAAGTGATTGGCTCGTGATTATACTACTAATATTATTAGTTCTATGTTTGTAAAAAGAAACAGATATTTTGATTTTATTTCAGGGTTTTCATTTTACAATTATTTATAAATGGTGTATTAAAAGTCTTCAAAAAAAAGTTTAGTTATATTTAGAGATTAGCCTCGCTCTGTTTGCTTGTTTCATGATCCAGCACGATCAAGGTGGGAAACCGAACTCTTTGTCGTTCGCTATCTTTGAATAGACTCAAAACTCATTATCCTCACTATACATTTTTTGAACCAACACAACTGAATCGTTTTCCGAAATTAACTCAAGGTTGTGTCAAATAAATTTTCATCGCCGTGAAATGTTTGAAGATGCTGACGTTTTGAGCGTTAGCCCTTGGTCGGAGCAATGTGATATAATTGATATAAATTCCAAAAAGTAATAATCTGGCTGTCTTGACCAAATATTTATGAATACCATCCAAGGATGTTGAAATGAAAAATATCTTCTCACCAATCAGCTAAACTCGGCTATTTTAAATTTAAGCTGAAGGTGAGTGTTTCGATCTACAAAAGCCGGAAAGATCTAAAGTGAAAATAACAAAATAATATATACAAACTAGGCATGAACAGCGACCTATAACCAATTTTAATTATACAGCTGTAAAGACTTTTATACCCGTATTTCACTGTTTCTTTTTTTGGTACATTTACACCAACACGAGTCTGTATTCTCAAGTTCAAAGTCATGAGCTGCTTTATGAAATCCAAACATATTAAATTGTGTCTTTTTGAACTTTGTTTAAAACATTATTGTTTCCCAACCAATCTGACCTACCATTGATGTATTTTCTTTTTAAAATAATGCCTACAAAAGGTGGTAAAATCTTCCTTTGCTATTGGTGTCATGGAGTGCAGACTGTTTGACTCTTAAATTTCATTTTTCCTTCACAGTTAAAGATAATTTCAGTCCTTCCTACTCACACAGTACGTCTTCAGACGTTGCGGCGAACGATCACAAACTGCTGTCAAGGTTTTTGTATAATTATTTTGGAGAATAAAAAAGATAACCGTTTAGAATTTGTTGAGCATTTGCTTAACAAACCATCTGGTCATTCAGTTGTGTATGGTATTAGGTTATGCCTTTTGTTATCACATTTTGTCCTTGTTAAATATTGTTTCGTGTCCGGAATTACAAATCTTTGTGATAAGACGTAAAGAAACAGCAGGAATGAAATTGGCCCGGTTCGCAGAAAGACAAATTAAATTTATCGGTGTTTCAGCAAATCATGGAGAAAATCTTCAAGATACAATCCTGACATTGTATTTTTCGTAATGGCCTTTAAAACAAAATAAATGCGTCGGCGAGTAAGTAAACGTATTCAAAAATCAAGCAAAGATTGGGAAACAAATATAAAGAAACGCCCTTCGTCTGAGCAGTGCGTGTCTTTGTATTGCTAGACAATAGTTTCAGACAGAGAAAGGCAGGTGACAAAGACAATGCACAATAACCGCGATTTCTCAACGAGTTTTATGAGTAAAACAGTTTCTTCAGATATAAGCAAATTTAAAACATTTTATACAATTTTTAATCCTTTACGTGAAAGTAGAAGAGAAAACTTATCCGTGGCTTCAATAAATTTAATTTTTACCTGTTTTTACATTACTCTTAGTCTTACTTAGATTTAAAAATAAGATACTCATATTTGTTAATGCTTATTGGAATTCTTGTAACATATCTTGAAGCTAAATATATTAAAATTAGAGATTAAATCTTTATCATTTGTGCCGTGTTGTTTGTGAACTCGTTTAGAAAAAGCGAATAAACTCCATTTGGTACTGAATGCAGACCATGCATTAGTTTCCGTCGCGAATTGAAGCACTACATCAGACGTTTATCAAACTTGCACTCGTGTTTTTGATAAGACTGTCGTTGGCTTCACATGCTGTTGGAGAATGCGAGAGTAAATGACCTCACACATAAAGATTCTAACCTAGAACTGTTTGTCAAAAAACGCTTGAAAAAGAAAGTTTGCATCTGTTAGAGATCATGCATGGGAAAAGTGGAACTTATCTCGAAGAGTCATACCAACTCATTTAGATAAAAGAGAAGACGAAACGCAAAATATTTTGTTTCTAAATAAGTAAACTACTGTGTAATCACAGATATCTATTTGATGTTTTTTGACTAAACAAAACACTTATTTTTTATGTCATATGTTTACTCAGCGTAAAGTCTTGTGGTTGTACCTCCATGATTGTGAAATCGTTCTCACGGTCAAAACGGTTTAGCTACCAATCAATTGAATCAATGACAGCTTGTTTCAAAGAAACTTGCTTAAAATGATTTTGATTGGCTACAAGGCGAGTGAGATCTCATACGTCCCCAATGCAGCTCCACTTCAGTGCAAAATATTTCCTTGCTTCTTGGCGTACAAGACGTTGCAAACATTCTAGTGTTCTAGTAAGAGACCACGTTCAGCTAAATAAAATAATTTTTATCTGATTTTTAAGCATGGTATATATCTTGCATATGCATTGCTGAAATCACGAGCGGCACTTCAGTTCTTCAGCAAAAAATGATCAAATATTGATTACGTTTAAGCCGGAGGAAAGGAAAAATACCAACTTATGATTGCATATAATTTATAAATAACAATGCTGTCGGTCAAGAGATGTTGTCACTTTTTTGTACAAAGTGAGTGAGAGGAACAGCGAAAATGATAATAAATGCAGTTAACTGGCAAAAAGATATTCTAAAAAAGATATTTTTGAATTCAAGATTTGTAGTTGCCCTTTAGACCTAAATCTCGTTTGAATTGTCTTCTGTGATTTTTCAGTACACCAGTATCTTATACTTCTATAGGTATAAAACGTTTGGCCTGCGTAGCAAGCGCTTAGGAATTGAAGGGGAGTGGGGGGCTGGTGGAGACGAAAATTAAAAAAAAAATAGAAGAAGAAGGGGGACTGGGGAAGAGGGGTCCGCAGGATCTCCTCCGGAAAATATTTACATTCAGGACCTCTGAAATAGCTAGAAATGCCTCCTGTTTTGTTAAAACAGCTTCAAATATCTTTCAATTTCTGGATCAATTTATTGGTGTAGTTTCTGTGTTTATTACAAAGTGAAGAAAAGATTCTTTCCACGATGCCTTTCAAAAAATTCTTGTCACTGCAAGGTCCCAGGTTTAACCCCCGGCTCAGCCGAGAGTCTGCTGGGGACTAACCTGCGATGAATTAGTGTCCTGTCCAGGGGAAGTCAATGACTCTCATCCGCTTAACATTGTAGAAACCGGAGATAAGCACCGGCTCCAATGGGCCACTTTGGCTCGTAAAGCTTTCAAAAAATTACAACTCCGTGCAGTTCTGATGTTAGTGTTATGTTTCAGTTTTGAATAGGGAGGAAAGTCAATATTTCCGATGCACCAAGGCAGTAAAAGGAGTCATTAACCCTTAGAGCCCCAGGCAAATTATCAACCTCCAACTTCTTCTTTCATAACTCAAACAAAACAATGGAACTGGTAATGAGAAGCAAGGAATTGATCAAGTGAAATAAGCTGTGGAAGTTGAAATGCCAAATTCTCCCAAACGGCTTATATAGGAAGTATGGAACTCATTTGTGAGAATTTAACAACACGTCATTTGTCGTGCTTGGGGCTCAAAGGATTAAGGAATTATTTACACTGCTCTGAGCCAATCAGATTATACAGATTGATTGTGATTTCAAAATGAATGTAATAAGGCCGTGAAGAAAAACAATATCTGTGCTAAAAAGCCATATCATTGAGGTGAATTATCACTTTTATCAGTTTTGCGACGCACGTTTCCTGCTTTTTTTGGAAAAAATGTAACATGGCTTAAAAATCCTATGACACGAAAACATTTTTATTGAACTAAACACGCCCTTTCAAAAATGAGTAAAAATGGCGTTTACGGCATTTTAATTGAGTACTTCCTTCCAAAGATATTTTGTTTTAACTGATATGCAAATTACCATGGCTATGACGTCAGGTTGTGTTTGGAGTTTTTGCAGAAATGCTTATAACAAAGTTTGGTGCCATGAAAACAAAAACACTAAAATAAACATGTTTATTTTCGGCTGCATGCTATTACTTAACCAAGTTTGACTGATATTTGCCCAAAAATGAGTGAGATATGGCTTCTTTTACCAAAGCTCTGAACACAACTTCACGACACAGTTATACTAATTTGCATATCAGGAAAACCAAAATATCTTTGGAAAGAAGTAATCAATTAAAATGCCGTAAACACCATTTTTACTCATTTTTGAATGGGCATGTTTTAGCTCAATAAAATGCTTTGTGTCATAGGTACTTTAAAAACGGCGGCTTATTGGATTTTTGGAAAATGAATTTCTTACATCAAAATGAGAGCAGAAGCACCCCGAGAAAAATAAGACCTTAGTTTATGACTTAAGTCGTAAAGGCGAAAAACTGCCAGGATAATATCCCAAATGAGTGATGAGATTAAGGTAATTTACGTTGATATTTTCAATAAACCGTTTTACTGTCCACAGTGTTGGTCTTTCTACTCTAAATTGTTTAATAAAAAAATTAGATAATGTTAAGTGTAAGCATAACGATTGTGGGATGTGACTTAGAAAGGTAAAATCACAAGTTCAGCACACGTGTGCCATTGATGTTTTTAACGTTAGAAGTCAAACTTATCAAGAAAAACCAGATTTTTTTCAGGCATTTCCAGATTCTTCAGAAATTGTTTGGATTTCCAAACGTTTTCCAGACTCTGTACAAAACCTAGGTTAAGTTCTGTCGAAAAATACTAAGGTCAAGAATGTTAGTGAGAGAAATGAAAGAGCACCTAACATTAAGGTCAAGAAAGTTAGTGCGTGCAATGAAAGAGCACAGAACACTTAGGTCAAGAGAGTTAGTGCGTGAAATGAAAGAGCACAGAACACTTAGGTCAAGAAAGTTAGTGCGTGAAATGAAAGAGCACAGAACACTAAAGTCAAGAATGTTAGTGTATCAAGTGAAAGAGCACAGAACACTTAGGTCAAGAAAGTTAGTGCGTGAAATGAAAGAGCACAGAACACTAAGGTCGAGAATGTTAGTGTGTGAAGTGAAAGAGCACAGAACACTAAGGTCAAGAATGTTAGTGCGTGAAATGAAAGAGCACAGAACACTAAGGTCAAGAATGTTAGTGTGTGGAGTGAAAGAGCACAGAACACTTAGGTCAAGAATGTTAGTGCGTGAAGTGAAAGAGCACAGAACACTAAGGTCAAGAATGTTAGTGCGTGGAGTGAAAGAGCATAGAACACTAAGGTCAAGAATGTTAGTGCGTGAAATGAAAGAGCACAGAACACTAGTTTGCGTGCCAAGGTGATCCTGGGAGCTATATCAACTGGGATCTCTGTCCTTGGTAGGTTCAATCCTGCTGGGCAGGTTACAGGTGAATGGCCAGCCTAATTGCAACAAATGGCCCTCCAGTTTGGGGGTTGGGCGATGGGCTAATGACCCATCCCTGTAAAAACCTACGTATTACTGAAACCAGACACACTATTGGAGTTAGTTCCGGTAGAAGGAAGAGACGAGTCAAGTATGGAGGCCTTATGCGTAATATAGCGCGAAGAGGCGAGGCGAGGCGAGCTAAGGTAAGAAACAAAGAAAGGCATTAACTGTATTCATCTCACAAATTGCTACCATGGAACCTGCAACCAAACAGCCTCCGTCATGGCAGTGGTACCAAAAAGCCCTGAATATACATCATTAAACTACGACAACCATCTCAAAAGGTATCTGTCAATCTCTTTTTTTTTCAACCAGGTAGTTAACGTAAGAATAATACTTTACAATCTCCTGATATTAAAGACAAAAACTTACGTATAGGAGACTTTGAGGATCTACCAAGAAGTCAGCGTACCTCCAAATCAAACCAAGAGGTCTGGGCCTTAGACATATAAGAGCAAGCAAGAATTTGGAATCACTCAAAATTTCAAAAAAAGAAAGAAATTAGAGAAATTCAAAATCATCCCTGAAATAACCAACAACTAACAACTAAAGACATAAGATTTCAACAAAGAATGGGACTAAAAAAATACAAAATTATCCTTGACATGACCCACAGTTAAAACCACAGTTCAACACAGTATCTTGGGCAAAGAATGAGAGAAACTGTAAAATCAAAAACGATCCTTGAAATTACCCACAGCTAAAACCACAGTTCATCACAGTAGTTTGGGCAAAGAATGAGAGAAACTGTAAAATCCAAAACGATCCTTGAAATTACCCACAGCTAAAACCACAGTTCATCACAAAAGTTTGGGCAAAGAAAGAGAGAAACTGTAAAATCCAAAACGATCCTTGAAATTACCCACAGCTAAAACCACAGTTCAACACAGTAGAAGAATGAGAGGAATTTTGGACATTCTGACACTATCCCCAAAAAATGGCTAAACCACAGAAAAAGCGGTACTTGGGAGCAAGAATGGTAGAAGACAAACAAACAACATTCCTGAAACAATCAATAGCTTCAGCTTAAGAGAAATGTCTAAAATCCCTGAATTAACGAACAGCTAAAGTCATAGGGGAAATCCTTAGACTGATACAATAGACAATTCAATATCAACGCTGAAATGAGCAATGTGGTTAATTTTACCAAGACGTTATCACATTGGTGATACCTATGGTTGACTGGTATCACCATTGTGGCAAAGCACACCCTCGGTGGTATCACTCGTAAAGAGTAGAAATAAAGCGAAGCTTAGTACTGAACCAAGCGAACAACTTACAACATCGGCAGCCAAGTTTAACGACTCCTTAGGCCAAACTGCGTTTGAATCTCCACGTGGTCTTTGCTCAGTAATCTGTGAAGTAATCAGTGTTTTCACGAGGAAAATTCGAAATAACAGTGTCCCTCTTCTATATGAAACTATTCCATTTCCACAGACAGAAAAGACATTCAATACTACTTTCTGCTTCAATTTTTAAAGAAACACTAAATTACTCATGTCATGTGATCTTCTGGCTTAGAGTATACCATAAAGGAACTGTTGTTATTAGCAAAGACCGATGTTTCAACATGAGTTTTCATTGTCAGAGTCAAGTGAAGAATATTGTATCTGTTCAGTCTAACAAGACTGGTTCGTGATAGCTGATTGAACAGTTTTGCTTTTGTTGGCTGTTAGAGTCAAGTCTTGTCTATTATTGGTCACTTTCTATCCGCTGGTAAAGTATGCCAAGAGCTATTATGCTAGGGAAGATCAATATGATAGTTTCTCAATGTTTTCCCTTTCCAAAATCGCCGTAAGTTACGTGGGAAATTGTAGAAAAGTCAGGAGTCTAACTGACTCCCCCAATACGTTTTGTGAACGGGGGGAGGGTTTCCCCTCAAATTTAATGAAGTTTTCCTTCTTTTGCTTTATCTCTGTAAAACGTACTTGGTTTAAAACTTTTTTTACGTGGCTGAAATACATTTTAGTAACTGGGTGCTTTCTCACAAATGATTAGAGAGATTTTTATGTGTAATGCCCCCTCAACAATTTTTCAGTTTCTGCCACCACTGTGGCCTCCCAACCTTCTTGACCTGGTACCGAATATTCCTGGACACTGCATGTGGGCCGAGATTTGTCAAACTCAAGGGTTTTTCTGTGGGTACTCTAGTTTTCCTCCCTCTCTGGGTACTCCGGTTCTTCTCCCTCTCCGGGTACTCCAGTTCTTCTCCCTCTCCAGGTACTCCCGTTCTTCTCCCTTTCCAGGTACTCCTGTTCTTCTCCCTCTCCGGGTACTCTGGTTCGTCTCCCTCACTGGGTACTCTGGTTCTTCTCCCTCTCCGGGTACTCTGGTTCTTCTCCCTCTCTCTGTACTCCAGTTATTCTCCCTCCCTGGGTACTCTGGTTCTTCTCCCTCTCCAGGTACTCTGGTTCTTTTCCCTCTATGGGTACTCCAGTTTTTCTCCCTCTCTGGGTACTCTGGTTCTTCTCCCTCTCCGGGTACTCTGGTTCTTCTCCCTCTCCGGGTACTCTGGTTCTTCTCCCTCTCCAGGTACTCCGGTTCTTTTCCCTCTATGGGTACTCCAGTTTTCCTCCCTCTCTGGGTACTCTGGTTCTTCTCCCCCTCCGGGTACTCTGGTTCTTCTCCCTCTATGGGTACTCTGGTTCTTCTCCCTCTATGGGTACTCTGGTTCTTCTCCCTCTCCAGGTACTCCGTTTCTTCTCTCTCTATGGGTACTCTGGTTCTTCTCCCTCTCCAGATACTCCGTTTCTTCTCTCTCTCTGGGTACTCTGGTTCTTCTCCCTCTCCGGGTACTTCGGTTCTTCTCTCTCTCTGGGTACTCTGGTTCTTCTCCCTCTATGGGTACTCTGGTTCTTCTCCCTCTCTGGGTACTCCGGTTCTTATCTCTCTCTGGGTACTCCGGTTCTTATCTCTCTCTGGGTACTCTGGTTCTTCTCCCTCTCCGGGTACTTCGGTTCTTCTCCCTCTCTGGGTACTCCGGTTCTTATCTCTCTCTGGGTACTCTGGTTCTTCTCCCTCTCTGGGTACTTCGGTTCTTTTCCCTTTCCTATGTTAATTTTCACGCTGAGATCTGAGCCGTCGAGTGATTAAATACTGGAATGGAAAAACGGAAGCAGATGGGAGGAAGACCTAATATGACATGGCTCAGAAACCTACAATCGGAACTCCAAAACATCACTCTTAAATGGACTGAAGCGAAGTGTATTGCAAGAGATCAAGACAAATGGAGGGCTGTAATGAGCGCACTGTGTTCCTGAGGGAGCTTACAGCATTAATATAATTAGGAAGAACAAGAAACCAGGGGCGTTTGGTTGGTGTAGCGGTCATCACTCGTGCCTCACACCTCTATGACCCAAGATCAACTCCCGGGATCTGCAGTGGGCTGAGATTTTTCGATTTTAATCAGACTCTGAGGATTTTTCTCTAAGTACTCCAAATTTCCTCCCCCAGCAAGAATCGACTCCCAGCAGATTAAATTTTGCTGTGGTGCTGTGCCCGAGATTATGTACAGTACGGCAGCACAGCTCATTGAGTTGCATCCTTGGGAATTCAGCCACTGGCTGCAAGAAAGGGCGGTTAGCAAGCCACCCCTTAACCCTTTAAGCCCTAAGCACGCCAAATGACATGTTGGTAAATTCTTCCAACTGAGTTCCATGCTTTCTGTATAAGCAGTTTGGGAGAATATGTCTTTTCAACTTCTACAGTTACTTCCCCTTGGTCAATTTCATATTTCTCATGACCAGTTATATTGTTTTGAAAGGGTTAACTCTAAGACAAACAACCAGTTCCTTCGCTATTGCCAAAAAAATATTTATTTATTCATTGTTTATGAAGCATCTGCTGCTTATATATCACGATAAGGAGAACTAAACTATTAATAACAAAATAAAAATCAACATCTACATAAAAACTTCGAAGAAAAATTAGAATACGTTATAAAGTTATATTTTGTGCGTTTGTATTTCATTAGGAAAAAGAGGAATATTAGGGACAGGAATTCGATAAAAAGAAAGTAAAAGAACCTTTTATTTATATTCGCTTTAAAGGGGCATAGTCACGGTTCTGCGCATGATCGAAACTCCAGCCGAAATCTGACAGCAGCTATTGTTTTTCGTCCAATCAAGATCATCCAGCGAGTTCTTCGGACATCACGCAGGGAGAATTTGACACCACGAAAAATAAGTGCTTCAACATATATTTTTTAAAGTGTTTTCAAAAAATGCAAGGATAAATGAAGACTAGAGCAGAACTGAAGTGGAAATTCTAAGATATGAAGTAAGATTTAGGATTGAGCAATGTCGACCTCTCGTTTCGATAACAAACGAAATTAGTGAGTTAAGGCCGAGCAAATTATTGCGACTTTCAAAGATCATCGACTGTGAACTGATTCGGTATTCAATTCGCTGTATTAGTAAAACCTGTATTTGCACGGAGCGATTATCCCCGCTTTAAAATTCCAATTCTTTTTCGAGATAAAGTAAAATAACGTGAGTTTTGTGTATGCAGTAGGAATTGTTGAGTTGCGATGAGCTTGACAGGTGCAACAAAAAAAATTTCACGCATTTCGTGTTTGAAGTAGAGTTATATTTATCAATCATGAACACTAAATTCTCTGACTTATCTTTATTTCTGGCATGCTTGTGCATCTTATGTCATATTTCTACAATTCTACGGAAGTTATGAACGGCTATTCGTGGACAAGAAGACGATAACAAAACACACCATCACTGAACTGCTGCTACATTTCGAAGCAATGGAAGGAGAGTTGATCAGTTGCGAAGTCTGTGTCGCTCAAAAAATTCCTCAAGACTGGAATAATTTCCAATAGAACTATTTGTGAGCTCGTGAAGACAACCAATGCGCTGTAAACTCAAATGCCATAACGTTTTAAATCATCTACTCACTGCTGTAGCATTGCAGCTCGGATTATCTCTCTCGAAATGGCTTGGTCATCCATACTGAATTAAGGTCAATGTGGAAATCTGTGGATTAAATAGGATTTTCGGCAAGAATACAATAAAATAACACAAGTAAAAAATACTCTGATAACTTATGAAACTTAAAAAGTGATTCTTGACAACTGATGTAAAAACACGAAAGAGATAATCTAAAATTGAGAACGACAACACAAATTTTTTCAATCGTTCCGGGCCGGAACAAATTTAGGAAATTGAAGTTTCCGGAGCATGCGCAGTACCGTGACTATGCCCTTTAATAACCGTGATGGAGGATAATTAACCGTTAGCCGTGAAAATGCGAATTTTTTAACCGTTAGCCGTGAAAGCTA
>JAODFW020594415.1:0-11730 GCA_027575235.2 Palythoa mutuki | reverse complement strand
GAATTACTGTATACTGGACAGCTACGCTATATTGAAATACTGTATATTGGATCGCTATCGCCAGCCTACTTTATAGTGAATTACTGTATACTGGACAGCTAACGTGAGCGTACTTTATAGTGAATTACTGTATATTGGACAGCTACCGTGAACCCACTTTATATTAAATTACTGTATACAGGACAGCTGCCGTGAGCCTACTTTATAGTGAATTGCTGTATACTGGACAGCTACCGTGAGTCCACGTTACATTGAATTACTGTACTACATATACTGGACAGCTACCGTGAACCCACTTTATATTGAAATACTATATACTGGACAGCTACCGTGAACCCAGTTTATATTGAATTACTGAATACTGGACAGTTACCGTGAATCCAATTTGTTTTGAATTACTATATACTGGACAGCTACCGTGAACCTAGTTTGTTTTGATTTAATTTATACTGGACAGCTACCGTGAACCCAGTTTATATTGAATTACTGAATACTGGACAGTTACCGTGAGCCCACTTTGTTTTGAATTACTCTATACTGGACAGCTACCGTAAACCCACTTTAATTTGAATTACTGTATATTGGAAAGCTACCGTAAACCCACTTAATTGTTTTGAATTACTGTAAATTGGACAGCTGCTATAAGCCCACTTTATATTGATTAACTGTATACTGGACATCTACCATGAACTACCCACTTTATATTGAATTACTATATACTGGACAGCTACCGTGAACCCACCTTATATTGAATTACGGTATAATGGACCGCTAACCGTGAGAACACTTTATATATAATTACAGTATACTGGAAAGCTACCGTGACCCCACTTTGTTTTGATTTACTGTATACTGGACAGCTACCATGAACCCACTTTATATATTGAATTACTATATACTGGACAACTACCGTGAACTCACTTTGTTTTGAATTACTGTATACTGGACAGCTACCGTTAACCCACTTTATATTGAAATACTGTATACTGGACAGCTATCGTGAACCCACTTTGTTTTGAATTACTGTATACTGGACAACTACCGTGAGCCTTCTTTTTATATTGAATTACTATATACTGGACAACTACCGTGAACCCACTTTGTTTTGAATTACTGTATACTGGACAGCTTCTGTGAGCCCACTTCATATGGAGTTACTGTATACTGGACAGCTACCGTGACCCACTTGATATTGAATTACTGTATACTGGACAGCTACCGTGAACGCACTTTATATTAAATTACTGTATACTGGACAGCTACCGTGAACGCACTTTATATTAAATTACTGTATACTGGACAGGGCACTGAATCTTTTTACACTGAACGACTACCATCAAATTCACTATAGACTGAAGTACTCTTGGCTGGACAGTTATATTACGCTGAAGCCAACTTGAATAATACTTCCAAGTGTATATCAAAAGGTACTCTGAACCACTGTATATTCTAAAATACCATATTGGGGACCCCTTCCATGAACCTAAGTGTTAAGTTTCCCCTGTCTGCACATTTTTCTGAATATTTTCTATTTTCATTTTCTTTGGGTAACTTGTTAAGTTCAAACCATTTCTGGAAAGCGAAGCTAATTTAGTATATATTGTTTTTTATATATGAAGTCGATTTACTGTTATAATTTGATACTTCAGTTAAAAAACTTACTGAACGATTCATAACTTATCAAGAAATTCTTTATCACATGTGTACTTTGCTAAAACTTATGTATCACACTAAAAAAACAAACGCTTTTCGCAGAGCCCTTTGTTTCAATACCCGTTATTGATTTATGACCTTCAAATACTATTTAACGTTTGATTTTCTTGTCTAAACTGAGCTAAACTAAGCTAAGCTACGCTTAACTGAACTAAACTTAGGGAGATGTTTTTGTTCTCCTTTGTACTGTTGTGTTTTCGAATAATAAAGATTGTTGGTTAGCTAAGCACTGAGCTAGATTTTGTTCAATATTGGCAGCCTTTCTGATCTTTGTTTATCAGTTTGAAAATATCAAGAAAGAAACGGCTCAACTCTATCACTCAACTCTATTACTCAACTCTAACTGACGCTGAAAACAGTTGCAAAGCTTGCTGTTAAATTAACTAGGCAGCAGTAACCAGTACAGCGATGTGAGACTAAGAAGGAGAATGTGAAGAAGAAAAAATACAGGATTTCTCTTGTATTCATTGCGTTTCATGATTTTTTACTGCTTTTTTTTATAATAAGATATTAACCATTTTTTGTCTCGGAGCAGGGCAATGATTCTTTAAACTTTTTACCATAAACAAAGCTGCTTATTTCAGACGGTGTCACTAAAACTGTACAAAAATTAAGTCGTTGTATAATTATCCCTTGGATATCAGTCTTTTTCATCAACAAAAAACATTGCAGAGAGAACAGTTACGGCTTTGGTGAGCAACAAATTTAGATATGGAGTATTAGTAACAACCGTCTTAATGGCGATATCGAAACTCGGCGTTTGTAAGAGAATTTCAAACACTCATTCAGTTTTAACTGATGTTTTAAGAAAGAAACAGTTTTCTCGCCGAAACCCTGTAGGGCGTGACAAAATGCTTTTTGAATTGATCAATTAACTTACTAAATTGATTGATATGAAAGTTCCCGACATTAGAATGTTTGAAATAAAACCGAAGCAGCGATGGCCAGCAGTGTTTATTCTCAGTGTTGCCTGACGGCTAAAGAAATTACATTGTCAAATACCTCAGAGGAATAAAATTATAAAATGTTTCACTGACCTATATTGAATCGAAGATTTTGTTCATAAAATGCCCTAATTGTATAAAACATGCAACTCTGCCGTGATATGGATCCATTAAAACAAGGAAACAACTTTATAGAAAACTAATATCAATTTGTATCATTCTAATTGTATAAATGCGAAAGATTATTTCATCAAAGGCCAAATATTGCGTGAAAATAGTAGCCTATGAGCAGTAAGTGCTAGCAGTGAAAAGCAGGTGGACCCGTGGTTTTGTAAAAGTGTTTCCATAATAAGCTAATTGCTTCTTATGTTATTTTGTTGGAGCCCAAAGATTCACTCAAAAGCCTCAGCCATTTGTTAGTGCACACCTTTCTTTTTTTAAGACCAAGAGATGAACATGAAGAGTTTCTGAAAAACATAAAGATTTTTGAAGTTAACTTCTGCATTCATGCAATTTACTCATTTTATTTTTCACAATTTCGCCGAGAAAATTATCCCCCAAGCTACTGATTTGGCGATAAGAGGCCCGCCGAATATCAGAACACAAGCAGCTTGTTTAGTTTCAACTAAACCAATGAAAACTATGTGCTTCAAACGAGAAGCAGCAAAAATCGTGACTGCGAATTGATGATTTACTCTTTATTATCGGCTTTCCTTGACAAATTGAAGTTTTGTGCGGCTAATAAAAAGCCTGTATTTATTGACTGTAGGTCGTAATAGCCGCCAATAAATATAATGACTTACTTGCTAACTCTCAAGAAAGATTGACGGCGGGGAGCGGCAATAGCGAATTAGGAAATTTTTAACAACACTTAATGAAATGGTAAAGTCGGAATCGAATAAGATACCTTCATTAATGACTCGGGGCAGCAGGTGCAAGCAATATAATAGCGCTTTGTCCTCACACTGAGCCAAACTGACACTGTTGTGTAATTAGTATCTTTTGAGATCTCAATTTCTAACAAGAAGAATTTAATTTTTCTTCGATTAGACTTTTTTATTAGACTCCAGCATTTCAATTCCGAAATTTTAGGCGTGCTAAAATCTAATTAATTAAGGGCCAAGCAAACTCCCCTTTGTTGCAAACCCTTTGACTAAACTCTAAACTCGAGTTTGATGGCAGTGGCTCATAATTTTGTTTGATTGACTAAAAACAAGTAATCATGATACAGAAGGAAATTGAAAGATGTGCTAGGTAATCATGACTGAATTGACAACTTGTAAACCTGACGTATACATTCTAAAAGCATATGTAAACATATCCTATTAAATTTCTTATTTGAACACTGAACGAGAGTCAATATAAGTTAATCCGCCTGTCTAGCATTCCGTACTATTTATTATCCCTATTGAATTTAACCTCCATTATTGAATTAAACGCTATGTAAAATAAAATAAAAGAAACTATGACATCGTTAGACACTTTAGGGGATAGGTTTTAATTTCAATAGTAAATAATAAAAACGCATTTGTGCTTCTTCGTTTCGTTACATTTTTTAAAATTTTTCATTAAAAAAACTTTTAGTTTAAGAAGCTCCAAATCAAGAAACTTTTTGAGATTCGGTTAAGCGAAACATTGAAAATTAGCGAATTTTCGGGAACAATTTTTTTGATTAACTCTTTGACGTGTTTAGATCACTGTTTCTGATTTCTCGGTGGGAAAGGGTCGACAGCAGTCCTTTTATTATAGCCGAAAGTAATAAATTGTTTATATTGGCAGATATTTTGTTCTACTTATATACATTATTAACTCAGAACCAAGTCTTGGTAATATATTTTTCAGTTTATTCGATACAAGTCTGCAGATAAACGCGTTGGTAAAAACAACTGAGAAAATACGAGAGCCGTATCACCTAAATATAGTGTGAGGAATAACATTCATTATTCTTACTGTGCTGTGCGTTTTTATTTTTTAAACTTAACCCATGTTTTAGTGCTCACTTTTCGGAGTGAAACTAACAGGTGTTGCGTGTTTGCTGTATGCGTTAGATGACCGATCTCTTCTTCATCCATTTCCTTTAACCTATGAAAATTCACAAGTTGGTGATGGACAACTGAAACAAACAAACTTTGTTTTCCCTTTTCGAAAGAGTTTGCATGGTTCATCGTTTGTAGTCATTCCAGTTGATTATCCACGCACGCTACAATTGCAGAGGACCTTGTGTCTGAGACAAAGCGCCATTTGTGACAAATATATTCATCTAGTAAAAGAGTTTATTTTCAAAATAGATTTGATTTTCTGTTCAAGCTGGGGGTTAGGAAAATTGTTTTCTTTTTCAGTCGTGAGAAATCGGAGTTGGTTTTAATGTTTGATCTTGTCTCTCGTTCGGATTAAGCCGATTGCTTATGAGTTTACATTAGTTATCATATTACGTCTGATCGTATTCCATTCTGCATATTCTGCATGAAGGAGACGAGTACAAATAACTAAATAGATCGCACTTCTTCCCCACATTTTTCTCTGATTAGAAACTGAGAAAATTTGAAAGTGATTTATATTTTTTTTCATAAAATCCGAATGAGGGATTAACTTGTGAATTTTGGAACTACAAGTTAAATAATCAAAGTGATTTTGTTTTGTTTTTTCACAAAAACGATGAAACATATAAAAGCCCTCATTTTTAGTGGTTGAGTTTTGAGAAACTGGTAATTATTCATAAGCAAACGAAATTGTTTTCTTTATGGCGTAAAAGGTTCTAGTTATTAACACATTTCCGTGTATCAAAATCATTGAGATATGATCAGATCAAATTCTTGTGCGACACTGATAGTCACTGGTAAATAATATGATGAAGCACAAAACCTTTTCATTCCTTATTAGTTTGAGGTTCATCAAATAATTCTTTCATATTTTATAATAGAACTGTCTAATATGTACCATCGTAAACACAAAGTCTTAACAGCCACCGACGAACCAAGAGGAAACACATTTTCACCGACATTTTGAAAAGTGATTTTCTATTAGATCTGTATTGTTTTCTCGTCACTTACAACGATATTTACTGAGGTTTTTCCTCGGTTTATTTTCTTTACATGCGAAAACTAATTTCAAGCAGATGGGTTGATATCTGTTTACGTTTTAAAAGAAATAATAAGCCCATTTTATCTATTGAGTGTATTAGTAAACAAATTGCACTTAGTAGAATGAAAATCAAACACAATTTGATGTTCATGTTTAACAAATGGTTACAATTTGGCCTGTATTAATTGCACTATTCAAATTATACTCAAAAGTTGGAAACTAATTTCCGTCCATCGCACCGTGAACTTCGTATCCTTTTATTTACGAATTCTAAAGACTTATCTGATATTGTGATTAGCCCGAGCGCCATCTGCAAACGATATCCAAGGAGTAAAACCTGATTCTGAAAGCTTGTTTGTGTTTGAAGTCATTCTATCCCTAAAACGTCAAAGCTAAAATTATTGCGTTCGGTTTTTCAATTTAAATCGCAATGTTTCGGGGAAAAAAACAACAGCAACAGGAGGCTAAAGAAGTCACTTTGCCAGTAGAGAAAAATTTTTAAGCTGTTTTGTAAGTTTATGTCTGAGTTTACCAGCCATAAAGAAAGTTTTTCTATGTTGTAATTACAAAGAACATCATCTTAATGAGGTAATTATTAGATAGGCTACGCCAGAGTAAATCTTTTTAATGTTAATATTAGGACAAATCTTATATGCCTCAAGGCGAGCGTTTGTTGTCAGTTGGCACGGAGTGAGCGGTCAAGTCGCAATAGGTGGGTGGTCTACCTGTACGCACGCTACATCAAACAACTAATAAAGACAGGTTGCTTAAGTGCACAGTGTCATTCTATCTTAACAGCGCTTGAGAAATCGTCGTAAACTTAAAGTGCACTTAAGCAGATCCTTTAAATCCTATATATCGGAAGTAAAGACTGAGCGCTAGCTGACATCAGCAACCAAGTCTGAGAATTCAAATCAGCCAGAAAGCAAGACTCGTCTGTCATGACAGCAGAAGAACTAAAATGCGGGACTCGGCTGTCGTTTGAACAACATAACGAGCATGAAGACGATTGCGTAACATGCAGGATGAGCGGAGATGACGATAAACAGCTCAACTTCTCTAATTGTACTACGGGAGACCACGGTGATGGAAGTGAAACTGTTCGAGAAAACAAGGAAAACTCAAACAAAAAGCAGAACTGCGGAATTTCCAAGCCACCTTACTCGTACATTGCCCTTATAACTATGTCTATTCTACAGTCCCCTCACAGAAAGCTGACCCTCAGCGAAATATGCGACTTCATCAAGAAGAGGTTTCCATATTACAGAGAAAAATTCCCTTCCTGGCAGAACTCAATTCGCCATAATCTTTCTTTGAATGACTGCTTCGTAAAAATGCCAAGAGAGCCTGGTAACCCCGGGAAAGGCAACTACTGGACGCTGGACCCCGCGAGCGAGGGAATGTTTGACAACGGCAGTTTTCTGAGGCGAAGGAAAAGATACAAGCGGCCCAAACCCCCAGATGGGGTCACAGGCCCTTATGTCTATCCATACTACTGGCAATGCGAGCGCTCATGTTATGGTGCCATTTCACCGCGATCGTTATATCAAGCCTTTCCCAACCCAGTAGCCTATCTACCATATTCTTCAACACCCAACCTTCTACCTTCCTTTCGCCCGATACCTGCCAACTCAGTGAAGACTGAGAGAGAAAGACCAAAGTTTACGATTGATAGCATAATCGGGTCGGACAGTGGGCAGGAGAAACAAGGAAATGACGCCATTGTAGAAAGCAAAAGTAAAAGTGATCAGTCATTATGGAAGCATGGTTTAGTGGGGATATACGATACGAACACAACAGCGACAGGCAGCGCTCATTTACGGCCATTCGCCGTGTCGGCTGCGAGCTCTTGCCACACTTGCTGTTCCCAGTGTAATCTTGGTACATAAATAATGCCGACAAAGAAACTCACTAAAAGTCAATATTGAATAATTAAGCAAAATAACCGCCGCCACAAAGCTATAAATTTAGTAGTTTGTGTCTTCATTCAAGTTTTGTATTGATAAAGTGGCTATCAATATGTAAGATTCAAAGATAAAAAAGACTACTTCTTCCAGAACAGTTTCACTGGAACACTTGTTATTCGTTTTGTAGATATAATTTTTTTGGCTTTTGTTAATTTGCATTTGTTTTGTTAGAGAAAACAGCCCTTGGTAGGGAAAATATTGGCGAGTGAACTGATGTAGTTTTTCAGTAGGAACGCGGCTGATTGGTATCAGGATGTTTTGAACATGAGTCATGTGTTTGAAACGGATACTTTCAAGTTGTTAACTAAAAGCAACACATAAAACTTTCTTCCGATTCTTTTGAAGAATGTTGAAAAAACATGGCATAAAAGACTTGTGATTTGTTAAAGAGATAGTCAAGATACGGTGTTTCATTGACGAATCAGTCCGCTGGGAAACTATCAATCATTGCCAGAATAAAGATGATTTTATTTATTTTACCACAGGCGTTTACACTAAACTGTGAATGAGTAGAGGGGTTTAACTGCTCTTGAATAATGAAAATAAAAATCGGTTTACAAAAAAATGCATAATATATCTTATACTGGAAAGTTCAGTCTCAATTAACGGATTATAAAAGTTTTTATGAAAAGTTTTGTTTTGATTGTTTTTTGCTTCTTACAAATAAAAAATGGATCTAGCTATAATAGTTCTTTTTCTTCTGTATTGGTCTCTTTGTTACTATTCTTGTTGTTCCCAATAAATGATAAAAATGTGGGAAATTGTAAAATCTTGTTTCAATTACCCTCAGCTGCATCCTATAACTTGTTGTGACAACTTCGCACGAATTTTTTTTTTTCTTTTCGCGAGGGGGCAAACCGTAAATTCCATTTTAAAACACGGTAAAATTTGAGCAACTTCATCTCTTAACAGCAATAACTCAGAGGTGATATGTGTTTTTTGGCATCAGACAGGGACGAGTTAAACCAACCACGTCTCAAATTAGGAAGAGTATATACTTTTCGTGTGTTTGGGATTTAAGGCAAACAGTTTGATCAAGCAGGAAAAAAATAGCAAATACGGTCATTTTTTTCACTTTGTAGAATTCTGCTGTGCCTTAGTTTTTGACTAAACTAAAACTGAAAGCTGACGTTTTTTTTTATCACCAAATTAATTATGGAACTGGTGTAGTGACTGATCACACAAGGCTATGAACACTTGGTAAGTTTTTATAAACATTTTGTGCCCGCCAGCGTTAAATTATTTATAACCCAGCCGTGCGCACATTTTGTGTCCTCTAGTAATATGTGTACAAAGCACTTGAACGATTAGCATAACACATTTGATAACTACTCTATCAATTTATTTTATCTTGGTGTATGATTTATCATTACCCTGTGCGCCACTTGTGTTTTTCTTAGAATTTCAAAGGCAATGAATGAGAAATTTCCCACCCATATTATTTGTTGTATCTCCTATGTATTTCTTCTTCTAACATAATTTATCACATACTTCCAAAGCGAATATAAACAAAAAGTTAATCAATTTATTCTTCAAAATTTATTTGCATAAGACTCTTTTTAGATTCTTATCGCACAAAGGATTCCGCAAAAATCTCTTGTATTAATCAGATCTAAAAAACAAATTTGCTAACACTGAATTTTTACCAATGCGTTAGTTGATTGCACTTTGTTGAGCATATTTTCTTTGTAAAGGATTATTTTTTCTTTAAAAAAAACAAGCAACGGGAAATATTGCTAAAAACTAACCATTTTAAAACTACAAGTAAAGATTAGGAAAGACGATAATTAGCCTAAGAAGAATAGTGATGCGGCAATTTTCATCTGATGCTATCTTACACAGGATATCCGGACACTTTAAACAATGAGGATTTTGGTCGCTTTTCAACTGCTAAATAGTAATTGGTTACTAGAATTGCTCAACAGCTACGGGGAGCCGAAAAACTTCCTCGCACCCATTTTCATGTGAGATTATAACAGTGTTTTTCACACGGTTTTTCAATGCAAATATAAACGACTATTTACCTGGCTTCGTTTGGAAAACATTTTCAAACATTGAAACCATTCAAAACCGGAAAAGTATTTAAATTATTATCATGTTTTTCTAAAAATGTTACAGCCACGCGTCTCAAAAAACAAATGGCGGGGAGTAAGATACTTATTTTTGTGTTGCAATAATATTGTTGTACATAAATTTAGAGAGTGCTGTTGCTGTTGTTTTTTTTTGAAAAAAAAAATTGAATGCGATTTTAAAAAAGTCCTTTGTTATAGACAGTCTGCCATAAGACGTTAAGTCTCATCGAGAAAAGACGTCAAGAAATTTAAAGTAAAGTTGAAAATTTTAGCATGCAATGCTTGGCTGTTGAACTAAATTTGCAGAGCAAAAAGACAAATTCGTTGTTTGTCCGGGAGGCTTAAATTTGTGATGTTTATTTGAACTTATCAGAATAGTTTGCGCAAAAAAAGATTGAGTGTTTTTTTTATCAAAGGATATTTGTCAACGCTGCACCAGCTAATTATAAAATATATATCAGCAAAAGTTACGATTTACCTTAAATTCGGAGTTGACAATGATTTCGTTTGTCGATATTTCAAGATTTTTTGTTCCTCACCAGTTAACTCGACCGTTCTGCGAGTGTTTTACTAGAACGAATTTTTTACAGATTACCGAATGAGTTAGAGTTTTTGAAGGGAGTTTACTGTTGATAAATATTTTGGAACAGGAAACAAGAAATTTTCTGAACTGCAACTCTGCGTATCTTTTGTTGGGACAAAAAACGTAATGTGAATTAGATAAACTTTTTTTAGATAAAATTTTTAGTGAGTTTATGCTGTCCCAACAAAATTTGTCGCACAAAAATAATCACAACGAGAGAACTCTGTAGTATCATTCTTTCGAAGTACTTGTGTTAACATTCAATAAACTTCAGTCAGCAGTGCCAGTAGGTTCTAGATGTGTTATGTCGAAAAATTGTCCGTGCAAACTAAATATATGACACAAAATAACGTTAAGATGTTATGGATATATTTTCGAATAAAGGATTTAGCGTGAGATGTCCTTAAAGTACAGCGTCTTTTTAATTCCTGTTGTCAAATAATGAAAAACAATGTTTGGAGATTCAATCTCTAAGCGCCTGACTGTGCCAGTGCGAGCTTTCAGGTAGGAACAAGTCTTCATTTGTTTACATACTAGTTTCTTTTGTGAGCGAATGCAATGATTTCCACAAAATTTTAATATTACTGAATCTATGTGTAGTAAATGACGTCCGGTTGTTGCATTTTTTATTTATTTCTGTTTTGGAAGTTATGAGAGAATGTTGACACCTAAACCATCCCAGCGTGCTTTATTGCGTTGAAATTACATGAAATTCAAGGATTAAAAAATTTATGGAACACTTAATGATATACTTATGACGTCATAATACGATATTTTAAACCAAAAATCCCTTTTTTCATATTTTTTTCAATTCTGTTAATGTATAACATTGATATACAACAAAATAAAATCATAAAAGTTAGTCGGTTTGGAAGGTTAAACTTAGGTGAGTTTAATTAAAGCGTTACCATAGATCCCGTGATACAATATTGTGACGTCATCGTTTAAAACAGTTACTTTTGAGCAACTGTTACCATGGAAACGGCATTTAAATAATAAATCTTTATTCATGACATTATACATTCAATCAATCCCCTGAGATGAGATTTGAAGAAAAATATTATGAAAATTAAGGTGGCAAACAAACCTAGCAACAATAAAAGTCACAATTCTGACAGTTTTCATTTAAATCCTTCTATTTCAAATTATAATTATCTGTACTGATAACATAATACAAATTTGTTTTTTAACAAAGTTGTTCACAGAAAATGAGCTGTTCTAGGTTGGATTTGTCAAATAGATAGCGAACGTCTAAAGCATCTTAATAATGTTTGAGTCGATGAAAGATTACAGCATAGTTAGTAGAGTCGACTGGTTAGGAAACTTGATGACTTTCTTTGTTCTATGTTTTTGTTCTCCTTTTCCCTATT
>JAODFW020593384.1:0-11731 GCA_027575235.2 Palythoa mutuki | reverse complement strand
TACTATACCACTTTTTTTCCATTATACTATACCACATTTTTTTCGTTATACTATACCACATTTTTCCATTATACTATACCACATTTTTCCATTATACTATACCACATTTTTCCGTTATACTATACCACATTTTTTCCGTTATACTATACCACATTTTTTCCATTATACTATACCACATTTTTTTCGTTATACTATACCACATTTTTCCGTTATACTATAGCACATTTTCCGTTATACTATAGCACATTCCGTTTTTCTGAGTTTTTTAAGACTTTTAAATGTACCAGCAAAACTCTCTCCAAAATGTTTACGAATGGTTCAGTTTACTAATGCAAAACTGTTGATTCTAGAGTCTCGAGGGACCTCGCTGAGTGTTCAATCTAATCATAGCCACACGGTGTGCTGGTTGCCACAGGGAATGGTGAACAACATGAATTCCGTTCTTTCCCCAGACAGCAATCATGAAGATCAGGGTTCAGAATCCAGCTCAGACAAGGTACATCCGTATCATCAGTATCATCATCATCATCATCATCATCATAATCATCATCGTCATCACAGTCATTATCATTATCATCATCATCATCATCATCATCATCATCATCATCATCATCATTACCACTACCACCACCACCACCATCATCATCATGATCATCATCATAGCTCAGACAAGGTACATCTGATGGTAGTGAAGTGAAGTTGAAACCAACTGGTATACTCTATCAAATCCTGCATTGTCATTGCCTTATTATCAAACTGCCTTTTAATCAAAAGATATTTAATTATCATCATCAGTATCATCATCGTCATCATCTTCATTATCATCATCATCATCATCATTACCATCATCATCACCTTCATCATCATAACTCAGACAAGGTACATGTGGTGGTAGTGAAGTGAAGCTGAAAGCAACAGGTACACTCTATCAAATCCTGCATTCTCATTGGCTTATTATCTAACTGCCTTTTAATAAAAAAATTATCATTATCATCATTATCATTATCATTGTCAGTATCATCATCGTCATCATCATCACTATCATTATCATTGTCATTACCACCACCATCATCATTATCATCATCATCATCTTCATTATCATCACCGTCATCATCATCATCACCTTCATCATTATCATTATCATTATCATCACGCATCATCATTACCATCAACAACATTATCATTATCATTATCATTACCATCATCATCATTGTCACCTTCATCATCATGGCATACAAGGTACATCCAGTGGTAGTGAAGTTAAGTCGAAACCAACTGGTTTACTTTATCGAATCCTGCATTCTCATTGGCTTATTATCTCACTGCCTAGTAATCTAAAAATTATCATCATCAGTATCAACATCATCATCACCATCATAATCACCATCATTACCATCATCATCACCCTCATCATCATCATCACTATCACTATCATCACATCACTGTCATTACCATTATCACAACCACCATCATCATCATCATCACTATCATTATCATTATATCATCACCACCACCACCATCACTATCATTACCATCATCATCATTATCATCATCATCAACAACATTATCATACTGTACTTTAATAGTATCGCCTTGTTTCATTGTGAAAGCTACTGTTGAATTGTCAAGTATGATATACGCCATTAATATCTGATTTTGATGATATAATATATTTACCTGTATAATTATATGATATGATTTACCAGGGAGATGAAGAAGAGAGAGAGGGTTCGACAGAGGATGAACCAGTGAACCCGTTCAATGTCCACAATCCCAAGGCAGCATTCTGTGTTAATTTTATCCAGGCTCAAGAGAGAACCGCGTTGGTGCTTGACAATCATACCGTCATTCAGTGGTAGGCAAACAGAAGTTTGTCAGGCCGCCGCCATCTTGGATTGAAAACGAGGCTGGGCGAACACAATAGAAAAAGATGGCATCACGTTGAAATCTCGACCGAAAATTGGTCTGCATTTTGCCGAAAAAAGGGGAAATGAGGAAGTTTAAATTCCGCGAAAGGTTGGGATTGACCTTATAGCCTCGTATTCAGTCCAAGATGGCGTATGCACGACAAAGGTCTATTGTACAGTAGTGTTTATAATACTAAATGGAGATTTAGAACTGTCTTAACACACTTTCACTTTTGTCTTCATATTATTAGACAGCACACAAAGTTCAAGATCTTTTTATTAGATTCTCTTTTAACAATTCGGATATTTGATTTCCTTCCAATTTTTCCTTCATTCTTTTTTATCCTTGCTAATATGAATCTTTCTCCATTTAGATTCATTTTTTAATTCTTTATTTACACTTTTATAGTATATGTATAGAATAAAGACAATAACATAAATTTTAAGAAGTGGGGTTATATAACTGCTAGGAATATAGTTTTTTTTTATCCGTAGTAACCGAAGTAGCTAACCATGGTTGCTGACATCCAAGCTCACTCTTTTAAGGTAGATACAAGGGATAATGTCCGCAGCCCGTGTGGCCTCAGAGGCCATTTTAATGGCAACCACCTTTTCGAGCCTATTCTCCTATTGGAGCCGGTGCTTACCTCCGGTTTCTGCTGTGTTAAGTGGTTGAGAGCCATTGACTCCCCCTGGATGGGACACTAATCTATCTCAGGTTAGCCCCCAGCAGAAGCTGGTACTCATTTTACCGACCTCGGGAGGATGGAAAGCTAAGTCAACTTTGGCGGAAAAGAAGGTCACACAAATGTTCAACTCTCGCCTGAACCGGGGATCGAACCGGGGACCTTGTGGTTAGAAGGCAGAGATCTTACCACTGCGCCAACCACACCGCCTTGCTTTGAATGCAGAATAATTATTTGAGTTATTTAAAAGTAACTGTTTCAGTGGTTGAGAGTGAACCTTCTCATTTTATATGCATACTCATGGGGGCCACGTTACGTTATGGCTGTGTCAAGAACAGGGCCACAGGAAATTACACTATTTTTTTAAAAAATGAAAATGTATCTGACTACCCTGCCCTCTAATAAATGGGCAGTCCTCAGTGAAGAAAGTAAAATTCTTGGTTGCATGAATAGTAGTAAATATTGTTAAAAAAGGAAAACAATGCCTACATTTTTATCCACACAGAATTTCTTTGGACCTCTTTTGGTAAAATTCAATAAATGGTGTCGTTGGAAAAAATCTCCAAAACTAATTATGGGATTGGAGAGGGGACAAATGTTTGAGACCCAAGATAAGTGAAATTTGCAAAAACATGGATTGCATTGAAAGCTTTTTAAAAGTATTTATTTTTTAAAAAAAACTGGAAGGAAACTGAACTGTTTTGTGTAAGTATGTTTTTTAAAAAGTTATTATTTTCTACAACTAAATGACCTTTGCTGCAAAAACAATGTAAGTGACTTTGGGTCGGTGTTGAGTTCTTGCAGTAATAACCTACCTGGGCCGAGTTACTTGGGTTTGCGAAGCAGAACTTGCTTGAACAGAGAACATGTGCTTTGATCTGCTTTGAGTTTTTACTTGGGCCGGTAGGCTCAGCAAAAGACTTAGCAAAACCGTGAGTGCTAGCCTTAGCAAATGCGTGAGTACTACCCTTAGCAAATGCATGAATACTATCCTTAGCAAATGCGTGAATACTACCCTTAGTAAATGCGTGAATACTACCCTTTGCAAATGCGTAACTACTATCCTTAGCAAATGCGTGAATACTACCCTTAGCAAATGCGTGAGTACTACCTTTAGCAAAAGCGTGATTACTACCCTTAGCAAAAGCGTGAATACTAGCCTTAGCAAATGCGTGAATACTACCCTTAGTTAATGCGTGAATACTAGCCTTAGCAAAAGCGTGACTACTACCCTTAGCATATGCGTGAATACTAGCCTTAGCAAAAGCGTGAATACTACCCTTAGCATGTGCGTGAATTATCGCCTTAGCAAATGCGTGAATACTACCCTTAGCAAAAGCGTGAATACTACCCTTAGCAAATGCGTGAATACTACCCTTGACAAATGCGTGATTACTACCCTTAGCAAATGCGTGAATACTAGCCTTAGCAAATGCGTGAATACTACCCATAGTAAATGCGTGCTACCCTTAGCAAATGCGTGAATACTACCGTTAGCAAATGCGTGATTACTACCCTTAGCAAAAGCGTGAGTGCTAGCCTTAGCAAATGCGTGATTAAAAGCGTGAATACTAGCCTTAGCAAAAGCGTGAATACTACCATTAGCAAAAGCGTCAGTGCTAGCCTTAGCAAATGCGTGAGTACTACCCTTAGCAAAAGCGTGAATACCGTATTTATTCGTAAAACGCCGCCCTCGATTAAACGCCGCCCTCGAATAAACGCCGCACCTGAGAGCCAAAATATTAATAAACGCCGTCCTCGAATAAACGCCGCACCCTGGAACAGACAAACTGAAACATCGAACTTATGACGTTAACTTTTTACAAGCGCAGAGCGGACTTGTTTAAAACTGTTGGTTTAAAGTTTCAAAGGAAAAAACAAAAATCTGCAACATCGAATTTATCTGATTTCTCGCGCGTTTATAAGCGCAACAAGTTTTAAAACTGTAAAGCTTGATTGGTACAGCCAGACAAAGAACTATAATTTTTCCGTATAAAGTAAAGTTACGGTTGGTTATTTCAAAATGTAAACAGCATTTTAAATAAACACTGCCCTCGAATCAACCCCGCCCTCAAATAAATGCCGCACCCAAATCATGAAAAATTTAATAAACGCCGCGGCGTTTATTTGAGAAAATACCGTAAGTGACTTATTGAAGTCTTAAGCCGTGATAATTGCGCTATGGATACCTTATCTATCAATTGCCATTGTTTCTTGTTATTGTTTTTATTATTGATATTATTAATATAGTAATAAGAAGGCATCGTTTAAGAGCAATATTTATGTGCTGTATTTGATTACAGATCTTCCGTGGTAACCGTAACCGAAATACAGTGGTTAAACACCAACTTCGTCCTCCAATAAGAGCGAAGTACGTCCGTATCAACCCAGTGTCATGGTATCGCCACATATCCTTGAGACTTGAGTTCTACGGGCAAAAAATTGGTAAGTCCTGAAGGCTTGAGATCATCTTAAAAAGTGACTTAACATCTTCTATTTAAGTTCCAACTCAATCCAGATTTTAATGATTTTGCTGTACTTACTTTCCAAAGCACGGCTGTATGACATAATACGACGACGGAACTTTTTGTATGCTGAATTCGAACAAACTTTTACACACTTGTTGCCAATGCGTTGTATGATGCACTGTTAGAGTATTCCATGTAATACCCTCCAATATATTTTAATATTTGGGAGGGAGGGAGTACAAGTTTAGTATATACTCATTGAGTCTGTAGAAGTTAGTAAGAACATGGCTATTTACAAACATATTTAGTGAACAAGTGTATACCCGGTAATTAGAAAAGTTATAATTTGGATCGCTCACAGGTCCGTGGTTACGGTTAAGCTTAGGAATGAAATTCAAAAACACTTGTGCTGTGACTTGTTGTTAAAACAAAATTTAGTATCTCGTGAAAAAAGAGTGAGGTTGATATTTCCATTTAAGCTCCAGCTAGCATCCAGTTACAATCTATACTCAAGATTACAGGTTGCTACTTTTTTCTTGGTTTTGAACCGTTCAATAAATTCCCCATCTTATGTTGAACTCTTCGAAGTAAATAAGACGTTGATCTGCTGCGGCTTCATGGTAAAGTAACATATCATATTTTGTTTCTCAGCTCGGTCCCGTTTAGCCCTTGGAGTTGAAGACGGTCGTATCCAAGACAGCAGACTTACGTCATCATCACGATGGAATGGTTACCATGGGCCTCAGCGAGCTCGGCTCAACAGCTGTAGAAAGGGACGATACATCGGTGCATGGTCAGCGTCCCGCAATAACCGCAAGCAGTGGTTGCAGATCGACGTTGGAAGCCCTGCTGTTCTTACCGCTATAGCAACTCAGGGACGTTACATCTTGAAGCAGTGGGTCACTCGTTATCTTGTGGCTTATAGCTTTGATGGTATCCGCTTTGGATTCTACAAGGTTCGAGGCAGAGTAAAGGTAAAACCATAAACTCTAGCAGACTTAATTTTTCTTCTTTACTGTTTGAATTCTTCCTTCCCTTATCTTCCCTTCCTTTATTTCTTTTCCTTTTGTTTCCTTCCCCTTCTCTTCCCTTCCTTCCATTATCTTCCCTTTTCTTTTCTCTTTCCTTACCTTTTGCGTTTTCCTCATTTCTCTTCGCTTCCCTTCTCATTTCATCTTTTGCCTTTCTATTGCTCTCTTTTCTTTTCTTTCCCTCTCTTTTCTTTTCTTTTCTTTCCCTCTCTTTTCTTTTCTTTTCTTTCCCTCTCTTTTCTTTTCTTTCCCTCTCTTTTCTTTTCTTTCCCTTTCTTTTCTTTTCTTTCTCTCTCTTTTCTTTTCTTTTCTTTCCCTCTCTTTTCTTTTCTTTTCTTTCCCTCTTTTTTCTTTTCTTTCCCTCTCTTTTCTTTTCTTTACTTTTTTTACTTTTCTTTTCTTTTCTCCTCTTTATCACTGCTTGAAAGTTTTTCTCCTGAAATTCTTGGGGATTGTTGTCAATTTGTTGTTTAACCGCTTAAACCGACCGGCTATCTCACGTAGTGAGTTGTTGTTTGACAGATCTTCCCCGGTAACAAGAACAGAAACTCAATAGTGAAGAATCATTTCATCCCAGTACTAAGCACTCGATACGTGCGTGTATACCCGGTGTCTTGGTTTGCTCACATCTCTATGAGGGTCGAGCTTTATGGCAAGAGAAAACGTAAGTGGAAAGGATTCATTTTGATTCTTAGTTTTTGGGCAAACAAGCATTCTCAATGTATTAATCACAGTTTATGATTGCCAAGAAACTGTAAGGCCGACTGGAACACGCATGCAATTTAATATCGCCATGAAAATCCTAAATAGACATCGAATTGCTGCTATTCCAGTTCCGCAAGTCGGTATTATTTTGCAGCGGTTTTCAGCATGAAAGTATTCAGCATGAAAGTACATGGAAACGAGGCTATGGCCCGGCAGCTCAGTTTGCTTCGGTGTATTTTCAAGCAGAAACCGCTTTACCCATAAAATGGTTTTCGGAACTGGAACTGGAAGGATAGTTATTTCGTAGTGTAAAATGGAAAATGTCACTGAACTTGAAAGGCAAGAATATTTTCAAGATTTCTTCGAATAAACGCTGCGCCGTTTATTGAATTTTTCGCGATTTGGGTGCGGTGTTTAGTCGAGGGCGGTCTTTATTTTAAATGCTGTTTATTTTTTTAAAAAACCAACCGTAACTTTACTTTAGAAAGTAGAAAAAATGATCCAGTTCTTTGTCTGGCTGTACCGATCAAGCTTTACAATTTTAAAACTACAACTTGTGCTTGTAAACGCGTAAAGAATCATAAATTCGATGTTGCAGATTTTCGTCTCTGCCTTTCAAACTTTAAGTGAACGTTATTAATCCGATGTTTCAGGATGTCCCAGGGTGTTCCAGGGTGCGGCGTTTCAGTATTCGAGGGCGGCGTTTATTAATATTTTGGCTGTCAGGTGCGGCGTTAATTCGAGGGCGGCGTTTAATCGAGGGCTGCGTTTATTCGAGGAAATACGCTTCTTGTCTTCCTTGCTTGATGATACTTAATAGAACATTTTTCTCCAGTCGAAAGTATAAACATTAAAATTACAAAGTGTTTGGATGAAGCAACGAAAATATTTTCAAACTAACATTTGTGATTTTGAGGAACCAATTTAACAGTTTAGCGACGTATTTTCAGGCCGTCTTCCTAAGATTCGACCATGTGGCTTGTCGTCTGGTAAGATACCGGACCGTAACATCAAGGCCTCCAGTAAATGGGACAAATATCACGGGCCAAACCGTGCCAGGCTCAATATCAAACGCCATGGCGCTAACAAAGGAGGATGGTCTGCACGCCGCAACAACAAACGTCAGTGGATTGAAGTTGATCTCACCAAACCGCACAGAGTTGTGAAGATTGAGACACAGGGAAGACAGGATGCGAAGCAGTGGGTTACCAAGTATACCGTGGCCTACAGTCAGACAGGAAAACGTTGGACACCGTACAAAAAGAGCGGTCGTGTTAAGGTAAGTAATTCAAAATATTTTGTCTGTCTGTATTAGTACAAAATTAAAATTCAAAAATGCATAATTATGTACTCTTTTTACATATCTTTAAATAAGCATCACCCTCTTGCCTCTTGTTTCTTGTTTTTTTATTTTATGTTTAGTCAATGTGATGTGTTTGTATAAAGTCTATATTTGTATTATATCATAAGTAGTCAATAATTCCTATCTTAAAGTTTCAGTGTACCAACTATGCTGACCTCACAATGCCTTAAATCAATTACTGGGATATCTGACCTGTTTAATGAAAAATTATTTCAGATATATTTTACCAGTAGTTAGATTAATTTACTTTAAAAAATTGTTAACAATGTATTATAAAGATGGTACAAACAATAAATTTGACAAGTATGATTGGAAAACTGTAAAATATTGTATATAAAACTAAAATTGATCCAGAAATTAGATCTTAATATATCTTTTTGTTCTGAAAACAACGGAAAACAAATTTAAATTTAAGAGTCTACGAATGGTGTGACATGGTTGTGTGCTGGGCGTGGTTCCAAATGATAACCTTCCGTTTGGCACTAAATAAACATAAATACTGATAATAAGAGCAAGAAGAATTGTATTTCTAAAGCGCAATTGTTTACATAATGTTCAACTGAGCTCATTTACAGTATATAAGATAATGGACAAGTCTAGTGTCAAAAACAATCCATTAATAAAAATATACGTTCCGGGACGCTTATAATTTTTCGATATTTCCCCACACCCCTTATTATGATTCCACTGTTTAATATTTTTTCAAGTTCAAGGATGACTCTGCAACTTTCGATCATAAAAAATAGCGAAATCCTTTTACGAGCCTAAGTGGCCCATTGAAGCCGGTGCTTGTCTCCGGTTTTTGTTGTGTTAGGCGGATGAGAGTCATTGACTCCCCCTGGACAGGACACTGATCTATCGCAGGTTAGCCCCCCATTTTACCGACCTGGGGAAGATGGAAAGCTGAGTCAACTTTGGCGGAAAAGAGGGTCACACAAATGTTCAACACTCGGCTGAGTTGGGGTTTTAACCCTGGACTTTGTGGTTAGAAGGTATAGAGATCTTACCACTGCGCCAACCACGCCGTCGTTTTGATCATAAAGTGGTCACAATGTTGTAAGATTAGTCACAATCCATGACACGTTTTATCTTTATATGTTTCTGGTTTTCTTCGGATTATAAGCTGCCGTCTTTCCCAAAGTCTGGTGTATACACATCTCATTGTCGATCACAGGGTCTAGGCTTATTATTTGAGTGACAGTTGGTCCTGGAATCCGTTTGCTAGATTTTTCAGGCATTTTCCGTCCTTCCGAACCCCCATCCCCCTTCCCCACCCCCCTCCCACCCGTTTACTTTGACCTCCCCCTTCCAGTCTATTTTACAGCTAGGGTAACCCTATAACCGACCACAGCCAGTTGTAGCCGGGGGTCGATTTTTGCTGAGGAAGAAAAACTGTCCAGATAGTTTTGAACAGTCCAGACCCTTAAGCCTTTCTGGTGTTTCTGGGCTCCTAGTATATCGGCCCGTGCCTGCTGTAGTCGATAACAAAAAACCTCCAGCTGGCTTGTCACTAAACTTAGCATCTATACACATCTCTACAGAAATTCTTTCGCTTTGCCTCGAGACACTCAAAATCATTACCACGTGTTCTTACCAATCGATAACTTGGGAATATTCTTTTTGTTGTGTTGTAATATCTGTACCTGGCTGTTTATCAGGTTTTCAAGGCCAATGTTGACCAAGACACTATCAGTGAGAACGTACTGGACCCAACATTCCGTGCGCGCTTTGTCCGAATTTACCCGAAAGCCTGGCATAGTCACGTCTCGATGAGACTTGAAATCTATGGCTACCCAGTCCGTAAGTTTTGTATTATTCGTCAAATATTTCATATTGCATCTTAGAATAAACGTTTGTTATATCTTCGTTGGCATGAAATGTTAACAAGAGAAAGTAGTTGTGAATATTTGCAACAAAAAAGGCACTACAAACGACTTCCGATAAGTCAAACCCTCACTAAATCAAACCTCGCACTAACTCGAACCAAAATCGATTTCTCCTTGATTCCCATCATACATTTCCTGTAATTCTAACTTCGGCAATTCGAACCCTTGCTATTTCGAACTTCCCCCTTTAGGTCATTTTTATATTTTTATACAACTCGAACCAATTTTCCTAAACCTATCCCCAACCCATCACCGTCCATACTTTGAAATTTTGAAAATCTGGTCATACGATTACTGACTGAGAAGGAATGAAAAAGAATCTTGAATAGTTTCGAATGAGTTTTAAGGAAGGAAAAAAGGTTTTGTAATTGTTGCTTTTTAGGTGAAATTTGACTTTTGGGGATTTTTAGAGACGTTTGAAAATTAATTTTGAAGTTAATATTTCATAGAAAAACACCAAACCGTCCCCAAACCAAAGCTGCACTTGCACATGGTAAGGAGGGACGGTTTGGTGATTGTATTCAATATTCTTCTCATTCAGTAACTTATTTCAACTCCCTCACCATACAGCAATATGTTGGGAGAGGGGTCCCCTTTAACGAGTTAATTCTCGAAAACTTTTGCTTTTACCAAAACTTTTTACCTTTTTATCCATAAATATAGAACATCATAGTGGAAGACGAAAACGCGTTTTACTGCACTCGTGTCTATGATGACTCTTTTTTATCTTCCAAATATTTTGACCAATCTTGTTCGTCGTCACCAACGTGAATGACTATTTCTACCTTCGTAGTCTTGTAGTATTTGATGTCGTGAATATTACGGTAATGTTACGATTTCAACTGTGTTTATTTCTATTTAGGACGATCGAGTGTACCAGTTGGTATTTCATCCGGGAAGCTGCCGTGTAGCGCGCTCTCCGCTTCCAGTAGATGGGACAAATATCACGCCTCTTGCTTTGGAAGACTTAACAATGGAGCAAGAGGAAAAAATAAGGGAGGCTGGTCTGTCAGGAAGAACAATAAGAAACAATGGATACAGGTAAGAACTCACACTATATGTTGTTGCATAATTAGTAGGAAGATCAACGACATCGAATGCAAAAAGGTGCTAATTGCGATATTTTTTAAATCGTCAATATCATTGGCTGAACTTTGGAAATCGACCATATCTTTAGGAGCAAGGAAATTTCCGTTTTTCTAGTTCACTTATTCATTCCCTTCTAAGTGGTAACTTTTTTTAGTTTCTATTTAAGAAAAATTCCATGTTTAGAACATAGAAAATATTAATCTTGGCTATTCCCTTCCCCTATTTCAGTTATATATTTTTTTTTCAAAATTAATAATGGAAATTGGACTGAGTGCAGTCCAATTCGGTCTTTATATAATCATACGAGTGATTAACAAAATCGGACGACCGTAAAGATGTATTAATAATGGTAATAGGACTGAGTGGACTCCAATTGGGACTGTGATCATACGAGTGATTAACAAAATTGGACGACGGTAAAGATCGATGTATTAATAATGGCAATAGGACTGAGTGGAGTCCAGTTCGGTCTGTAATCATACGAATGATTAACAAAATCGGACGACCGTAAAGATGTATTAATAAACAATTATTGGATGAGGTTTTTGTGATATCCAGAATAATCAAGGTCGAGGTGGGGGTTATCAGCCGAAGCC
>JAODFW020593383.1:0-19196 GCA_027575235.2 Palythoa mutuki | reverse complement strand
ATCTGACCATGATGTATATTGATAATAATAAACGTTTATTTCCTATTAAGAATAAAGTTATTAAGTTCTGGAAACTGAATCATTTAACACGTAAATGACAGAGCCCTAAAAAGTGGCCACAAATGTTAAACTTCAACCATTATAGGACATTCTATCAGAAAATGTAGCTTTTTAAAACTAAAATCATTGGAATCAAAATTCGTTTGTAAACTTGAAAAGAAAAAATTAGAGTACCGATCGAGAATCACGGCAAAAATGACAAATATTTATAGATGTTTATCGGCAATGCAAAAAAGTTTCAAACCTCAAAACAAAGAATAATATACAAACAGTAATATCTTGAACAAAATATTTACAGCCAGTTTCTGAGGAAAATACAGAGAATAAATTAAAAATGACTTACCCTTCTTCTGAGATGACAATAACAATCAAATTTATATATTTCGGTTCTCTTTCTTTGCAACTAGTTTCTCGTATGAAACATATCGAATTTGAAGCCATTTTTAGGAATAATTCACGAAGGGTACGAACCGCTCGAAGATCTCATTCTTTGCCAAAAACAGCCCCATAATCATTTTAAAATATGAACTACTTTTTTGCTCACAATTTAGCAAATACTGCACGTTGACACTTCGCCATGTTGTAAACAACCACTGCATGACTGACACTGCACGAGAACGAGGCGGTTAAGGCCTCGTTATCGTGACAGACATATGTCTACCACAGGTAGCCCGAGTAAAATGGACAAAACTTTTGGCACGAAAAAAATAAATGTTGGTTATTTTAACAAAAATATTGAAATTTATGTATAATTTTTGTTGCAATTGTGTTTTACTACATTTTGTGGTTTATGTTTACAAGCTCATGTGCAGAAGACGTGATGTTTAGGAAGTCAATTACTGAAAACGTAGAATAAATGCAATCATACTCAACCTGTCATTTTCAGGGATAACCGAATCTCTGTGTATTTTGTCGAATGTTTCTTTTTATTTGTAATACACTTATCACACTTTTAAAACTAACGCTGTCTGTTAAATGGAATAGAAAATGTAATTTGCTCAATATTTTGAACAGCTGGAGTACATAAAAGGGAAGTATGAGCTGGGTAACAGATTTGAGTGTTGGTATAAAATTTCACGAACGTAACCATATTTAGTACAGAATTTTGTTAATCGGATTATTCTACTTGAATTCATTGAACCGGTAAATTCATTCACGTATTTCAGAATAAACAAGCACACGTTTAAAAAATAGACTTCCTGACAAAACTAGAACCAATAAATTTAAAAATATATTTTGAAATTCTTTTTCACTTCCAAACAACTTCTTAATTTAAATTAAACCATTTTTAATTTTATAAAAACGAAAGCGCTTCCCACACCCTTCAAGTGTCTGGCACAATGCGCAACAACTTAATTATAACAAGCCCGAACCAAAACTCTTACAACTTAACAAGCTAAGTAAAACTTATCTGACTCACACTGAAGACAGTAGGCCATACCCATTTATTTTTATGTTTCTGTCGTTTTATGTTTCAATGCAACTTTTTTAAGTTTTGCAAAACAAATTTGAATACAAAAATGTTGTTAAATAAACTGCATGGACAAAAACTATGAAAATATTTCCATTCTACTATTTCCATTCAGTACTGCGATCACAACAATTTTCACAATTTTTTTAGGTATAGCTCTAGTATAAGTATTTTGTAACTTTACGCAATTCAGCCTTAGTAGGCTGCCATGTATATGTATAATTATGAAATAAAAAAAAATTGAAACTTGAAACTGTCTAACTACGGATGTTTTGTGTTAATAACAATAGGTAATAACCCAGCCTACATTAAAAGAGTGAAGAAAAAAAACTGCAAGTAACTGTTTACGAGAATCCAGCTGTCCTCGGATCAATAAATGATCTAATTGACTTGAAACATTAAAGAATTTTATAAAAAAGTAAAACTTATTCAGCATAAGTTTAAATTTGTTTTCGTACTGTATTTTCGCTGGCCGTTTATACCAGCAATGAATAATCGTTACAAATGCACGTTATAAATAGTGGTTTTAAAGAGTGAACTGGTAAAAACACTTTAAGAATGCTCACCTTAAATTTGACGATTCTCCAAATTTGAATCCCAACTTTTTGGCCGGACCCTTCCCATGCTGGTTCGCCTTCGGCTGACTCTCTTTTTATCTGTTCAAAATAAAACAAGAAACGAATTAGAAATTTTCGATCGTGTGTCAAGATACGACTTTCATCGAAAGGCAATATTTAAAAGCTGCCATGCAAATTAACTCTTGTATTAAGTATTCTTTGATATCCAAAAATCTTAACGTCTAACGTTTATCTCCAGATCTGATCCAAACAGCGCCAAATTGCTATCCTTCCAGTCATATTTCTTCGCTTTTACTAAACCCTTCGACATTGTTCCTTCAACAGCTGTTAAACACTGAAGTAAGAACAACTTCAGCCCAGAGTAGCAACTACACCCAACAAAACCTCTTTAGTTTTCTTGGGTGTTTATAAGTGTCAAAGGTGCATATTTTAACCTTTATAAGTTAATACCATTGGTGGATATCTTTAGCTGGATTCTTTTTGTATTCATCTCGCAATGCGATCTCTGTAATGCACTGCTGAATAGCATCACGAACTTTAATACCTCGCAGCTGTCGAAAGATGCTCCTTCAGTTTAGGATTATTTCGGAAAAAAACTTGAAAATATTGTAAATACCGTTTAAAAAGAATTTGGACCGCATGTTTTTGAAAAAATCCGCAGCTTTAAATAAATATATTTAGTAATATGTAAGTGTAACGCTTGTGGGATGTGGCTTATGCTACGTGAGTGTGTGTTATATCTGTCATCAAGCTATTATCTGACGTAGAAGAAAGTAACTAACTATGAGCAAATGCGGCTAACAATAAATACACGTGTGTGCTTGATGTCTCACTGTTTATCGCGATACGTTACATGGTGGCATCGGTGGGTCTTTAAACCCGTTCGTAAGATCCAATAATTTTATTTTTTCTGAGAGGACGAGATGGCTGACCCCGACATCACCAATTTTGTAAGGAATTCAACCACGGACGAGCTTGGATTTAACAGGAAATAACAAAGAGCCACGACTTGAAAGGTATACGAGACTGTGCCATTGTAATTTGTATCTCACCTGAGGAAACAGCCCGAAGAATACCGTGCTGCGTTATTTCTATATACAATGAATAGGAACTGAGGTTGTGAAGACGTATAATAGTTTTGACATGTCAGAAGAAAATTGCCTCAAGCTGTCTGAAATCATGATTGAATTTGATAAACATGCAATTGCAGAGACACTGATGAAACATACGAGCACCCCTATCATACCACAAACATATGAGTACCACCCCCTCTCAGTTGTTATTTGGACTGATCAGCTGTGTCAGTGGTTTCAAGTCTTGACCAACAGCTACAATTCTATTGGAAAAGAACGGATGGGAGGGGTGGGAGGGACGGTCTTGAACTATTACGTATGAGTAAATTCAAAACGCGAACATACCCCCTCCCGGGCATTTGACATTTTGACCTGTCTGGAAAGCTCGGTACTCAGTTTCGTCAAACGGCCCCACTGTCGATTCTTTAACTTTACTTAATTTAAATAATTGCCAATAGCAAGCTAATCCGGCAATGGGCGGTCAGGGCTCGTGCGTGGAGATGGTAATAATGTCCGCGTGAAACTTATACTATCAAAACAACAACAGGGTGGAGCAGTTCATTGCCAGATGAGCATGCTAGTGGCACCATTCTGAAATTCAACAATTGATGATGAGTTCACGACATAAGTCGGGAGGGCGTTCCATAGTGGAACAGTCCTTGGAAAAAAAGAGTGTTTATGAGCATTAACTGTGCTAGAGTAGTGGAGAAACTTGAACTTGTGGCGACTACCAGTCCTTGTTGTCGATTGATTGCAGACAAGGTCATTAGGAAATGAAATGTTCACGACATGTGTCCTGATCTTATGGAACATGGTTAGGTCTTTAACTTTCCTGCGTAGTTCTAAATTTTGCCATCCTAACTGTGTCAGCATGCCACTCACACTACTGCAGCGACTGTAGTCGTGACAGACGAAGCGCGCAGAACGGCGCTGTACAGCCTCGACGCACTGAATATCTTTCCTTGTGTACGGGGACCATGCTACCCGGCGACGCGTATTCTGTCACCGGTCTTACCAGACCCATATATGCCCTCTCCTTTACTGCTGGATTGCATAAGCTTAGATTTCTCTGGAGAACACCGAACACTCTGTTTGCTTTCTTTCTGATCTCTTGTGCTTGCTTGGACCAACTGAAAGTGCAGGTGATGTATACACGAAGTACTTCTGATTGATGACGCCTTCAAGGACTGTACCACATAGTATGTAAGGAAATGAAGATGGAGATTGCTTAAGCATTATTGACATTCGATAGCATTTTGTGGGAGAAAAGCGCATCTGCGATATCGAAGCCCAGACGGAATAGCAATTTATAACATGCAATTTACAAGTGCTAAACAGCCTGCAAGTACTGCAACTGAAAAAATAGAGGATAAAACACTTTGTTAGTGCGGTGCAAACTTTACACTGACATACGTCACCGATTAACTCCAATTATGATATTTATACTGGCTTTTGCTATACTGTCTTTTGCTATACTGTCTTTTGTACAGTAAATCAAACTGCTATTGGCTACACTGCAAAATTTATATCATCATCAGAATGGATGATTTAAGAAATTAATCTAATTTGCAATGACAAAACAGGGCATACATTAGACTATAATTATGGTAACGTTATTGTGTTACTTATCTATTTTCTTGTTATTTATAGCTTTGGCAATATGATATGTATGATCATGCTAATGTAAAAGCTCACTGAAACTTTAATTTACAGAGTCAGAAAGAGCCTCCCTTGTGCGATTTACATTTGATTTACAGAGTCACAATCGCAATTTCCATGAAACTTGTAGCTTCAAAAGTCCTCCCTTGTGCAAATTACATTTAAAGTGCCCATGAAATGAAATGTTTTTTTTTGAGTAAAATTGAAGGAATGTATGCATGGTATACGAATTTAAGAAAATTTTTTTCGGTTGGCTATTGAGGTAGAAAAATTCGGAAAAAGCAGGAAATTGCTGTAAATTCGCCGCGCTGCCAAAACTGCCAAAATGTCACGTGATTTGCTTGTGTGACGTCACAAGTGTGATTGTACGAACAGTTTACAAACATGACGGAGAGAGGAAAGGAAGGTAAGCAAGTACTGCGTTGCTGGAAAAAGCAAAGATGCCAGGCATTTCGATGCATTCATTTCCAAGAGATCCATCTCTTCACAGAAAGTAGGTAAAGTTCGTTGAACTCAAGCAAATTGACTTTTCTCTAAATCACGTGTGCTCGGATCACTTTTAAGCGAGCTGTTTTACACAACCTTCACATCTGGAGTCGCTTCGAGTCTCTTTCAAAAGGACTTTGGTAAAAGGAGCCATCCCTACAAGACAACGTGATGGCAATAGCCCTGGATCGCTCACAGATCGTGAAGCAAGACAAGCGAGTTTGTTTTGATCGTTTTATCTTCAATCGAACACTGAAATACACAATTATCTTATTTGGTTTTTTTGATAATATGTGGTTTTACTTGATTTCAAGAACATTGGTAAATATTTTATCAGAATGATTATAAATATTCAGTTTTTGTTTTCTCACTAGCTGAAGAGAGAAAGACTGGGAAGCTCGAAAGACAATGGCCATAGAAGGAAAAAGGCAAAGTTTGTGGTGGAACAAAGCGAACAACCACAAAAGTTTGTCAACAACCCATACTATTATGAAGGTACTTCTACATCATCCACAGCCACTCCTCACCAATCTACTGGAAGAAATCTTCAAAATACTTCAGTATCCGATGCAGACCAATCTGTTTCATCTGATCTTGGATTGAAAACGCGTTTGGGGTAGATATTTCAATGAATTCAATTAAGAAGACTCTACTTTCCCATATAATGTGATCCGTTCGCCGTTATGCCCCTGCCCACCTTTTGAGTCCAAGATGGTGGATGTGTGAAAAATGTCTAGACAGCATTTTCCCCTGACTCTATAGTGGCCACGTTGGTACCCTTTAGAACAAGAATTTCGATGATTTCTTTTAATTAGAGCACCGACATGGAAACTTCTATATTTGTCCTTGGTGTTTGTAGGGAATGTGTGAAAATACTTTATAATCAATTTTACTTTCCTAGAATATTTCACCAATTTTATCACAGAACAATATTGAAAATTCTTTTTGTAATAAATAACTGAACCATTGTTTTGGTTACATATACTGCTTGTTATTTTAATGTTATAACCCAAGTTTTTACCCCAAAACTGTACTGTAAATACAAAAACAACGAAACTGTTGTCTGTTCATTCTCATATATTTTGACTGTCAGAATATCCTTTGTGGTGGGGCAACTTGTTAAGTATGTGATGGTAAATGCAGGCAGGCAGGGGCCTTGTTTTCTCCTACCTTTTATATTCCTATATCCATCTTACTAGCCATCGATAAGCAACTGCTCTCAGAAATCTGAAATAGTGAATTAGACCTTGTTATTTACTGGTACCCCTGATACAAATTCAAACATAATAGTCTATACAAAATGACAAAAGTAAATAAAGCAATTTTAAATAAACTAGATGTCTTAAAGGCATTCACTGGACTACCTGTCACACAAAAATCAATTTGCTATTCAACTTAGGCACATAACATTTTTATGAAAAGGCCTTCCCTATTACACTGTTGATTTCTGACCTGTGCATGAAGTGCTAGTGCAAGTGGACTATTTTCAAACTGCTCAATGTTGAAAACTTAAGAGCCAATGCCTGTAAATATCAAAAATGGCCATTCAGTTGCAAAATTTCTGATTTTCTGATATTTTGCCCAAATAACCTCTATAGTAAGTCATTTTCGAAAATGCTATTTTTAGGTCTTGCAGCACTTTAGATTTTTTGAAATCCGACAAAGTTTGAAAATCGCCATATCCGTAATTTCCCAAAAATGATGCATTTTCTCTGTGCTCGTACAAGATAGCGAAACAAAATAAATCACATTACCTATAACATATCAAAGCAAATGCATAGGCCTTTTCGAAACACAAAACAATTTTGAAGAAGCTGCTAGTATAAGAATATTCTTAGTCTATTCAGTTTCCCCACTGACAACGCTTCGGCAAATGGGTTTATTTATCCTATTTATAACTGACCTAAATGCGCTCTGGTACATTAATCTAAGTGAAAAACACTCTTTTACCTTAAAGGTTGACGTTTGGATTCTAACTCCTAAAAATATTTTTACCCGACCGTGAAAGGTATTCTGTCAAGAGTTCAAAACGTGAAGCATGGTTTCGACATTTCTGCCATTAGTGTTTGTAAACAAGGACCTTCTGGTTAAGAGCACAACATCGCTACACTCTTTAAATATGCTCCTTGATAGTGGAACCTGTCTTTCAGAGGAACCTGCTCTTTGTTTATTCTTCAGGGAGAGCTTCATTTTTTGTTCCTTGATTCCATTCGAGCCTACTTGTTGGTCTAGTGACATTGTGGCTTCTTTAAGTAGTTAAAAATTTTTCTTAACGGTGACTTATGAGCAGCACAACTATACCTCTGAGTTGTATTTAAAACTTCTTTTATTCTCCGACGCTTTTTGCCTCTATGTAGGCTACATCAGGGAGTGATAAAAATACAACAAAGTATATGGCATATATATCCACGTTTCGGGCCTGTTTGAATAAAATTCCTGTCTAATTTAACTGGCAGTGTCAGTGACCTCAGTTTTAAAATATGCTGTGAAAGGCGTAAAAGGAAACGCCAACTACGTTATTTGAATTTTAAAATTTGTTTATTTTGGGGGCTGCATGGATAGCACTAACCAAGTAGCCCTCAAAAAGTCTATAACATAGATGTGCTAGAGTAGTGGTAGATTTATAACAAACAACATAGTTTAGATCTGGTGGATATTTTTTAATAGTTTTCTTAATGCCAGCGTTACTGCAGTTGAAGACAGATTTAAAAATAAATGTTCCGCCAATGCTATGTTTAGCTTTCCTACCGAGCCACCTTGACCTGTTACATTACTTAACATCCCGAAATAAAGGGAGAGGAAACCCAATAGGGTAACCACCGACCCTGAAGCGCTTCCAGAATTTCTCACAAGTGTCACAAAATGCTTAAAACGCAGAGCTGTTTCTGGCGTAGCAGATTATTTTACCTTTGATAAAAGCCCTTTTGTGTTGCTTGTTACAGTTTCGTCCGCTTTGATTGCATTGAGTTCCTCTCGTTCTACACTTGAAAGATTGTTCTTTCAATGATGCTTTAAACAGATATTACGCTTTAATTCCTTGCGTCTAGATCTGGGTGTTCCCTATGGGGATTCCAACCAGACCTAACATACAGATTCGGGTTGAAATTTGGATTGTGCGAATCACCCTCGAACTTGTAATGAAGGCGCACACTACAACAAAAATCCTGAATTTGCAAATCGAATTCAGCCAGTGTAGGGGGTTTAAGCATTGGTCTGAATTTCAGTCCCAAACCGATAACCCTGGCCCGGTGGTCAGTCAATTGCAGTGAAGAGAAATTATGGAATTCAGAGTTTCATGGTAAGAGGTCGAGCAGGGGTCGTTTAGCCATTTTGAAGAGCCATCTTTCGTATTCAGATCTTCTGTCTATGTTCTGTTGCCAAATCCTTGGGTTCGGGAGTTTTTTGATATGGAAGAATTGCATTGGCTGCGACTGCGGTTAGGAACTGTCCGCTTGCGGGTTGACGCTGCTGAGATTTGTTCTTTGTTCACGTTTGAGTTTGTTGTGAGGGCTTTGTTTGACCCTTCTTTGGCTTCGCATCTGTGGATCGCTCGACTTCTTGGTGAATAATATCCCGAATGGAACTCTCAGTCAGCGGAAACTCCATCTCCATATTGGCTTGTTTATGGGCTTTCTCTTCTTTCTTCAGGGATTCAGCCAAAGACTTCGAGGTTAGCGAAACAATGCAGCTGAAGTAAAGATTGTTAGTGTAGTTCTGGGCAGACTTAACCAGACTATCAGCTTGCTTGACAGAAGCGTTGTCTTTAAGAAACGTAGATCTCCATTTTGCAATGGTGGTGTTTATATCTTCTCTGCACTTCTCAACTGCGTCTGTCAATGAGGGGATCTCGGATTTAAGACTTTCAATCATGGCACCAAGGAGTTTTAGTTCAGCTTCCTTTAGGCTCTCGTCGAACTTGGCTTGCAATACTGCGTCTTTTCCTTTGGCCCTAATAGTTCGAATTTTAACGGCTTTTGGTGGCACCCCATCTGCTTGCAGCTTTTCCAGGAAATCTATTCTGCTAAGGGCGCTGGAATGAGCTTTTTCTGCTTCGAGTCTTGCTTGTACTTTAGTCCTAAGCAGGAAGGTAAAGTCCCCGTCAAGCGGTAAAGAAATCCTGGCGTGATTTGGGCTTGAGTTGGCAGCGCTACACTTCTCCTTGATAGTGGAACCTCGTGCATTCATCTGTCTTTCAGAGGAACCTGCTCTTTGTTTATTCTTCAGGGAGAGCTTCATTTTTGTTCCATTCGAGCCCACTTGTTGGTCTAGTGACATTGTGGCTTCTTTAAGTAGTTAAAAAAATTTTTAACCGTGACTTATGAGCAGTACAACCATACCTCTGAGTTGTATTTAAAACTTCATTTATTCTCCGACGCGTTTTGCCTCTATGTAGGCTTCATCAGGGAGTGACAAAAATACAACAAAGTAGATAGCATATATATCCACGTTTGGGGCGTGTTTGAATAAACTTTCTAACTGTCAGTGTCAGTGACCTCAGTTTTAAAATATGCTATGAAAGGCGTAAAAGGAAACGCCAACTACATTGAACATTTGAATTTTAAATTTTGTTTATTTTGGGGGTTACATGGTTAGCGCTCACCATGTAGCCCCCAAAATAAACAAATTTAGAATTCAAATAAAGTATATGTATATAAGACTTTGTATGGGAAAATTTCAATATTAGACTAACTACCAGCTTGGGATACCTGTGAACAGACCACACTTGAATAATTAAATGACATTCTGTAGGCTAACCAGCAGCGGATAAATTTCTCTTAACTTGACATCCGCCAGAAATTTTCGGCTCTTGTATACTGGTAGTAGGTTGATATTCAATTTCGTACGAGCTCAAAGTTTGCAGCTGTTTTCTCATCATGTCTGCTGTCTACTGGTCCTTGAACGGTAGGGAAAATAGATGGTCTTTGTGTCATTTGGAACTTAATCAAGAGATGTAAATTTTGTATGCTCTTCCATTTTTGACTGGAACAGACTGATGGATGAGCTAATGAGTTTTTCAGGGTACTTGAGAGCTATAACGATTGCTCGCAGACAATTGCATTCTCCTTCGTTGATGATAGGCTAAGAGCGCCATGAAGAGGGGACTTTATACAGAGGCTTTAACTGCCAACTGCTAGGCATCACCCTAATCAGCCGTTGACCAGGAACTATGGTAGTTTCAGCGGCTAGCATAGGGACTACAGTTCCTGGCATCCCCAGCAGCAGATGCCACTGGGTGACGCCTGGTCAGGCATAATAGCAGCAAGGACGTCGTGTATGTACAAGGAGAGTCATGGTAGCAGATGCCAGAGAGCTTAACTGGATGCAGTTTAATATGATATTGTGATTAGCGCAGACTGCGCAATGACTGCCAGATCCAGTTGGATGCTGCCTCTGCTTCTTCTTGAAGAGTCGTGATTGCTGCTTGGAGAGCTTTCATTAGAAGTCCGATATGTAATGATACTGCAGACCCAGCCATTATCTTCACAGCTAGCACGGAGAGACTCATACTGGGTTCTCTTGCGTTCATTAGCAAAGCCAAAGTTCCCTTCCCAAGCACAGTTTGTTCGACCAGATGCATTTATTTACGGGAGTCGGACCAGATTACGATGTCTTGGCAGACAGTTGTGATGTGGCATGGGAGATACAGGGTTTTAGATAGATTAACCAGCATTTGCCAGTCTTGGGCACCCTTAAGAAGATTTGACTGTTTCACGTCCTTCACATTGGCTGGTTGGGGCTGCTCGCCTTCCCTGTGGAACTTAATACCTTGATTTGTTACCTCCTTAACTGGTGCCTTTTTAATAATCGAGCAATAGTCATTGCCATTTCAATCCACACCAGCAGTGACAAAAACGTGGCAAGTTCATGAAAATAGATCAATTACGTATTTCCAAGGGTTTATTAGTCGCTTTTGCGTCTTATTCGTGACATTTCGAAAAACGGACTAAGGTTATACAGGGTTCTATATCACAAAGCACAACACGTCAACAACAAAGTTAAAAAATTAGTGCCTTGCGTGAGTCTAAATTTTTACGTCAGCAAACAAATCCTAAAAACTAGTCATCAAAGAGGCAACCTCAATGCTTTACCTTAAACCTTGTGGATTTTTAAGATGTTTAGAGCTAAATGTGGGCAGTAATAGACTAAAGATTTATTTCCAAAGAAAGAGATGCCATCTTGAATATAGATGACTCGGCTATACTTCAGTTGTATAGGAATCCTCATAGTGTCCCGCAGCTAAATAATCGGAGAAATATTTATTCCAGGAAGGATTTTCAAGATTTTAGTAGTTTCCTTTATAAAGTGCTTACCAGATACTATTTATGAACAAACATTCCCCCTCTGATCGTATATTTTTGGCCTAAATGTTCATAAAACAGGAAATTAAATTAGACTGGTCCACTACAAATCTATTTTTTTTTCAGCCGTAAACCGTAAGAAATTAGGCTGCAGAAAAGTCATTCAGCTTATGGGAGATAATAATCTGTTTAGCAAACCTAAGTAATTACTAATCTACATATCTAGTAAAAAATGGTAATATTTTCTATCCCTGGTTATACAACTCCCACTGAGCTTTTGATTCATCACAAATAATTAGTGCATAATTCCGGTTTACTACTTTAAAAACAAACACCTAATCACAGTTTGGGTTGCTTTTTGAAGCAACTGAAATAGAGTTTAACAAACTGCAACAAACTTGGCTAGGTATAATTTCATTGCCTATTTTATGGTTTTCTCTTGTATTTTAGTTCTGACAGTTAAAATTTGCATATGAAACCAAAAACTTGACTCCATTTTTGTCTTTTTAAACAACTTTCACGGATACTGCGAAAGATTGCTCAATCAACGCAATTTGGAGTCAAGCTTCATGTATGAGTACATTCAGAGCACGGAAACAAAAGAACGCTATCTCAGTATCTGTGTGAACGGTACAAAATTTTATACAAAAATGTATCATTATACTTCAACAATGTGGGTGATCGAATTGGGAATAGTTGGAACATTTCATTGATTTTTGATACCGGGTTCTGCTATACTGATATACAACTGATCACGTCCTATCGTAGGCAGCTTAGGTCAAAACTCCCAAGGTCCGTTCTAGTTAAAACCGCCTTTTTCGTGCAGAGGACATCGTTACAATTTTCAAACTTTTTGAATTTTTTCTAAAAAATCCCCACATAATTCTGACAAAAATGCGTTGCCATGGCAAGATGGTTTAAACCAAAAAAGGTTATTTTAAAGTAATAGGCGAATGTCTCTTAATGATAAAGTTATACTTCCATACAGATCAAAACTTAATTTGTTTCATATTATCAAATTGCTATGGAAACAAAGTATATTATGCTCATTAAAATGAACAAGCGTCAAATTTCTGCAACTTTCATAATTGATAAAAAATTATTAAAGATTCTACTTTTTGTGAGTTTGTCAATGTTTTGTCTATAGCAATTAGCCTATTTACACTAATTTTTACTTTAACACTATAAAATAACTAAATCTCCATGTTTCAAATCAATAAGGGCAAGCAGAAATGTTTATCGTCTCTATCATGATCGTATGCGACAAGGTATTTAGTTCTTGTTTTGTCGCTTGGAATGAAGTCACGATCGATAGATTTGACAGTTCCCAAGTACCGTTAAGGTGCATCACCATCACTTTCTTTGATTCGGTGCTTTATTCTTTTATCAATCAATAAACTTGGGTTGTTGGTATATTGTTCAATCATTTGTTTGCTTGATAGCGCATGGCATTTGTTCTTGCCTCTTTCATTTTGGTAATGACCATCATTTTCTGTTGTTCAGTGATCCTTCCTGAATGGATTGGCTGATTTTAAATCAGATGAATCATCCGTTATTTTGTTCATAACAATGACTTCTATGAGATGATCAGATCAGCTAAGTTATTGTCAAAGACTTTCTTCGTTCCTCCAGATTGAAAATAAAACTGTTTTGGCGAGCCAGCAAGTTTATGAAACTTGAGTTGAAGCAACAAAGTTTCCTTTATTTCATCTGGAGTTGTGTCCGTCAAGTGATGATCTACCTCTGTCCTAGAGGTCCAGATACCTCTACATTTTCACGAAAGTTGGTCTGTCACTAGAACCAGTTCCTGGTTCTCCATCTCTTTCCACTGTACAGCTTCATTATTTTTTTTGTTTTTCTTCCAGCCGCTTCTGTTTCTTGGCCAGGATGTTCGCTTGGAATTTCTTGTGTTCCTCCATGATCCATGTGTTTGCACTCTTTCGCGCATCCTTAAAAAGTTTCTTCTCCTTTGGTGCCAAGTCATTCTGCCATCGTGATGTCTCGTTGTTCCTCTACATTTTCGTGCGTTTCTATGCGTGCAGATGGTCTAACTCTCAGCTGCATATCAAGCTGCGCAAAGTCACCACCACAGAGGGTTTGGATTTCTGGATCCTACGCTAATGCAAGAAGTTTTTCTAGTTCATTGTTTTCTTCTCAAAGTTCTATTTTTTCTTCTAACGAGTACATTTTTTCCATGTTTCATCTTAAAGACTAATGATTTTGTCATCTGAGTTTTAGAAACAATACATAATACTTTGCGACCAAATTCGGACCCTGCGTTTACAATTTCAGCCAGTGTCGCAGCAACACTATTGACAGCTGTCGGCTATATCGTGCTTGATAATTGAACAACAGATTGGATATTTCAGGATATTAAAAAGGAATGGTTATCCTTCATAATGGAATCACTTTGAGGAATCAAAGATAAATATACTAAGAGAAAATGATGTGAAAGTGTGATGCTGCCATGGTTTTCTATGGTGACTAAACTCCCTACGTATCGTGAAAATCAGCCAACAAAACGTACCTCACTGCTAAAGCCAATAATGTGTAAGAAAAATAAAGAGAAACTATTATGATCCGCAAATTTATCACAGTTTCCAAGACTATTCCAACTGAAATTGTTTCCTTCCAGGCGCTTTGCCTCTCATCGTGAAATGTTGTGTCTATGAGACAAAAATCGAGTCACTTCTTCAGATTCATACACTATGCGGATTTTAACTGCTAGAAAAAAAAAATACAAGAGAAAACAAAATAAACACAATGAACTTATACCCAGCTTAGTGAGGTGCAGCCAAACAACCGTAGATTTTTGAATTCTTACCTAATATCCTTACGATTTTCGAATTCTTACCTTAAAATAGTAAACCGGAATTATTCACTGATTATTTGTGATGAACCAAAAGTTCAATGGGAGCTGTATACCATTATTCCGTTTTACGAAATGCCATAAATAAGAAGCCAAAGCGTCTACTTAACCCTCAGAAATACATAATTGATCTATTTTCGTGAACTTGCCGCATTTTTGTCACTGCTGGCGTGGATTGAAAATTCAACGACTGTTTCAATTGTTCCAATGGCTGTTCCAAATGGCAATGACTTTTTACGAAAGGGAAAATTGCGTTAGCAATATCGAAACTTACGGATTTATTGTTAGTGTTTTTAGCAAAATGTGTTAATCATGCTAATTGTAATTATAATCACAGTTAATCATACCAGCCCTGAACAAGTATACTTGCAATAAGGCCATTGAGTTTAAATATTAAAAATACTAAATATTAATGGCACGAGATAAGCATTGATAAACGTTATCACTTTTTGCGGTACTAACGCAAAGAAATTACCTGCACAATCTCAAACTAGAATCCCGAGAATTCCCCACAGTTTCATGTCACAATACCGTATTTCCTCGAATGAACGCTGCAGTGTTTATTAAATTTTTTATGATTTGGGTGCGGCATTTAATTAAAATGCTGTTTAGTTTTTTACACAACCAACAGTTTTTTAAACATAACTTTACTTTAAAAATAAGAAAAAATGATATTTCTTTGTCTGGCTGTACCTATCAAGCCTTACAGTTTTAAAACTACATTTTATAACACTTGTAAACGCATTACAAATCAGATAAATTCGATGTTGCAGATTGTATCGTCCTAAACGATAATTTAATCTTTACTGACGTCACAAACATGTATTAATTTGGAAGCTAGAACACTAGAAACTATGACTAGTTTGAGCAAGATTGTAAAGGAGCCAGCGGATTTCCCCCCTCTTACATTCTACTATCAAAAGTACTCCAGTAAAACGGTTTGTACCAACGGTGTTATTACAGTCGTTCAGTCAGTCAGTACCATGGCACATCACCCAGTTAGCACCTGGCTGGGCATCGCAGCCCAGAAATGTTTTGTTGTTGGAATCTTTGCCCACATTAATTACAAACGCTAGTTTGGTGGGATCCACATTCTTTTGATTTCTCTGTCAATGTAGTGATTAATGTCTGTGACAAAGTTTAGACATTGCAATGTGTGTTACTCTGCATCCTGTTAGTTGTCTGACTAGCCAAGAAACATGATCACACAAAACCCACTGGTTGTTACACAGTCGCGATAGCACTTCTGGGGTCATTTGGTAAAGAGGCAGGATCTAATCATATCTTTGATTGTATAGAAGTTGCTGGAACTTTTGTAGTGACTTTGGGTGAGGGTGTTCTGTGACGTTGTGTGGCTGGATGTAGGTTGATGCAAACCAATCTAGCTCTTGTTCCACTGCTTTTTTATTGACTCTGGCCTTATGCAGCAGTAACATTTGTTGGATACATGCTAAATATTCTGAATAGGGAACTTGTTTACATTCAACATAAAAATGATCCATTTTGTTGTCTTTTCGAAGTGCAGCTATGTCATTTGACTAGGATCGAACAAGGGATTCTGGTGAAAGGTATTGAGCTTCGGAAATTATGGTGACATTTGCAGGGCCTTCTTGGCTTTGCACTATTTCAGCTTAAGTTGGTCTAAACACTTGAGGAATTCGTAAGGAAAGTGCTCGTAGTTGGGTAAGGTTATGAAAGGAATCTTCACTCAATGGCAAGCTGTTTTGCCTAACGAATTAAGTTTCTTAAAAAATTGTTTGCTTAAAGTCTCATTTTTCTGGCAGAACAGTAACTGGACATAAATATTTTCCCTTTCATCAAACATAAAATTTGGAATGAGCTTTTTGCTTTCCCCGCTTGTTTCCGGTTGAAATTGTCGATCGTGGTTTTAATGAAACGCTTGGGAAAACCTGCACGCGAATATTTCCTTTCGATGTTGCTGACTTCTTGTTTCAAGTTAAAAGAAATTCTTTTAGCTCTGTTCAGGTATCCAACAATACAATTTCGTTTCAAATTTGTTGGGACTTGGGATTTCCAGTGGGTTGGCAGTTTGCCGGGTTTCTGGTATACAGTGCGTTTGAAATTTCCATTAGTTGTTGTAAAGGCTGTGTATCCAAGAAGTGATCTGGATTTTCCTCCACAGTAAACACAATGTTCGGGTGGTATTTGTTGATTTGAGTGAGGAGTTCGTCTGGTTTGTGAACCAATCATCAACATAACGGACATAAAATGGGAGGTCATAGGGTTTTACAATGTCGGCTTCCAATTTAGTTATAAAGATATTTGCAAGTACTGGGGACAGCAGCCATCAACTTGCTGATCATTAAAACTGAATACTATGCCCTTGGTGACCCGGTTCAGGCGTCTTCTAAAGATGACTTTAGAACTGACATCTTTGATTTCTCTTTTGCTATTCAAATTAAATTTTCGTGTTTATGGCAAAATGTTATCATTCAAGCAATGAACGTGACTACAGATGCTAAAAATCAGATTTTTTCCCCCACATTACCGAGACAAACAGTTTCAAGATATACAAAAACTGCATTTAACAAAAGCAAGCAAGTAAATAGTTTATTTTGAAGAAGCACTTTAGTAGTGATATGGGGATGGAATTACCCCCCCAAAAAGTGAATTTGGTGCATACATTAGTGCGTCGTTCAACCTGTATAAATCAGTGCACAGTTCAACCTCATCTCCATAAAATAAGAGGCAAAGTGCATAAATTAGTGTGCAGCACATCCATATGCAGAACTTGCCTGAATCCTTTATTGTTTATGTAATATTCCTACTTTTTGCAGAGTCAAAATTATTTGATTAATGTATAGACATCACACGTAATGTTTCTAGTTTTAATTCGAGTCAAACACAATAAATCTAGTAGAGCCAAGAAGTGTTTACATTTCCCAACTCAAAAACTATAGAAATTACAAACACCTTTAAAGAAGCGTAAAGCAAGTTATAAAGCTTATGCAAATCCAAGCAAGAAGTAAAAACGACGTTAAAAAGAAACAATAAGTACCTTAATTATCTGTTGTTTTACTTTTAATAGCTGTTAGCGAAATTTTCATTTTTAATGAGTCTGTAATAGCTCGGTGATCTTTGAATGTTTGCATTGTTTTGATATACACGGCTTCTTAGACATAATGAAAATAAAAATATGAGAAACTTGATCGTGAACAATTTATCCATTGGGTGGTGTGGTCCTTATATTTTTTCGTGCTTGGAGTGGTTAGTGGCCATTCTGATTGATCAATCAGTGCGCAGATAACGTCTGATCTTTCTGCGTCTTGAAGTTTGTTGACGAAACTGCAGTAACAATGCTGTGGAAGAGTAGCCTGCCTTTCTCTTCTCTTCTCTCCCTTCTCTCTGCTTCTTCCGAATTTTTCTTTGCTCTTTTCTCGCCCTAAAACTCCTCCGATCGCGCTCAAAATGCACAAAGAAGACAGCAACAATGTGATTTGGAGGTATTTGAACTTTATTTGTACATTTATTGAAATATTTTTCATTGTCCCATACAAAGTATTTAGACAGTTTCGATCTACCGAGTCAATAAAGCAAGACAAAACGTCAGTTGAGTGAAAAGTATTATTGTCACACTGTAAGCTTGGATAGCCTGTGGTCAGCCACGATCTTCTAAGGGCTGGATCTTTCGGTATTCTGTAGAAGTGCAGCTCTGGGTTATTTTAACGGTTGTGCGAGCATTCCCGTGCGCAACAAAAGTTGTTTTTGCCCGTTTGAAATGTCAATACAGATTGACACTAGACAATATGGCGGCTAGTGATCAACAACTTACCCCCTAATGCGCAAAGGATTATAGGGCATACGCAAGTACAAAAACAATTTACAGTCAACTCCTGATGACTAGAACCTTACGCCAACTCGAACCAATATTGATTTCCCGTGGAATTCGTTCATACATTTATTGTAATTTTACCCTCGGTAACTCGAACCATCGGTAACTCGAACCCTCGATAACTCGAACCCTCGATAACTCGAACCAATTTTCATTTTCCTTCAGGTCACTTTGTATATAATTTTGCGCTTGATAATTTGAACCACGTTTTTCAAGACACTTCAGAATGTCCAATCAGAGTACATTTAAGTGAAATGCATGTGAAACTGATGTGTGAAACTCTTCGCACAGGTGAAAAATGTGTGAAATTTTAAATTGAATTGAGCCTCATTTTGAAAACACACTTCTTAAAGTAAAATGAGACGCGCAAAGGTCGACTCGAGCATATAGTGCATATGTAGGCTCCTATTCATGGGCTCCTGGAAAAAGCGATCGAAACATTCATAACATGCATACAGTAATTAAATTAAATTAATGTAAATTGAAATATACATGGTATGAATAGAAGTGCACAGAATTATCGTCTTTCCTTATTTCTGGTCATTTGTTCTCATCTCCCCGTAACTCGAACTCCCAATAAGTCGAACCCTTTTCTATTTCCCCTCAAGGTTCTAGTTATCGGGAGTTGACTGTAAATCACTGTAACTTGGGAATTCATGGAAATCCCAAAGATGTACACATTTCCTGAAAGGTTCTAAAATGTAAATTTGTTATGTAGGATTCTAATCTGATTTTAATTATTAACTAAAATGATTAAATCAGTTGTTAATTTTTTGCCATGTCCAACATGTTTGTCTCCAGTTCCTAGATATATTTACGGATTGACATGAAAGTCGGCACCAGGTTAG